>BMAV01008535.1:84232-125615 GCA_019973955.1 Trichonephila inaurata madagascariensis
GACATGCAGAAAAAAATGGAAAGAGGGCAGCAGCCACTGAAATTTTTCATGGATGAAACAAATGTACTTTAATGGCGAAAACAAAACTGTATAATTTTAGCTTGTAAATATATTCAACATAATTCTTTTACATTCTTCTATAATACATACCGTTCCGAAACATGATACTGATGGTGAGAATAATTATAGGTTCATGTATGTATTTGAAAGTTTTTAAAACTAAAATTTGATCATTAACTTCTTATTATTTCTCATTATTTGTTTAATTCATTAATTTCGGACATCGATGAACCTTTTACACATTTTTTTAATATTTTTTCTCAAAAACGTATGCAGAATTCGGGGTGCGGCTTCGATTCGAGTAAATACGGTATATTTAAAAAAACACATCACTCACTCTTTTTATGATATCGTAATCAGAATATGATACTATTAAGAGGCAATTTATCTCTCTGAAAACAAGCTCCAATTTTAAAAATGCTATTTGCTAAACTTGGCAAGGACAGTCCTAAATTATCGCTTTTTTAGCGGAAAAATTTTAAATAATAAGAAATCACTTTATTTTAATATAATCTATACTGTTCAAAATAAGAATTATGTAGGATTTCAGAAAACTCATAATAGTTATATTAGTATTATCAGGTTATATGCTCAAGGTTTTTTTTAATGAGAACTGCAGCCCCTAATTTCAAACAAGTTGATTATTTTCTTATTTTTTTTATAGTTGAAATAATCTCAAACTATTTCCTAAATTCACCGAAACAGATGAATAATAGAAGGCTGTTCTCTTCAACTTGTCTTTGCGTGAAGATAAAGTACTGATTGTGCGTTATAATTATATCATTCTTCGTATATCAGAACGAGTAGGACACGTAATATACGCACGTGTTTAAAAAGAGCAGGATACTGATCTCTTGCGTAGCTAACTTCGTCTTTTTACTTCTCTCATGAGATTATACAGCGAATAGATCCTGATCATTCAATGTGAAAAGTATATGTAGATATTTTGAACACTTTGTAGATGAGTCACCTCATTGATTATTTTTGAATGAAAATGATAGGAAACGTTTTTATTTTTCGCCCAAAGTATGATAGGCGTTGTTAGAAGTTCGAAAATAGAAGTCGTGGTTTGTCGGCAGAACAAACAAAAAAAGAGGGGAGGGGGCAGTATTTTTGAAACTGATTGTTTAAAAAAATACAAAAAAGCAATTTTTTATTTCAAATACAGACAGAAAACTTTTATCGCCAGTATATAAATTTCCCACAATTATGTGTATACGTATAATAACGTACTTTTCCTAATACTTTTTTACCCCATGGATGGCCAACTACGTGTGTGCTGAAATTTTAGATTTATTACATATCTCCATTTGAGTTAGGAATTATTACAGAGGATGAATGAAAATTTATATAGTACAAAAAACCTATTAATTATGAATTTTTATTATTAAAATTATAACTTAGACGATAAGATTGTTACATAATAATTATGTATATATATATCAATGTGCATTCCAAAAATTAAAAAAAAAATATTTTTACTGTTGTTGCTGTGTATGAGGAGCTTTAAAGCAAGGACAAACCCAAAGTACTGGGTTGTTACTGGATAAAAATACCTAGTCTCCACACCTTTTTGTGTGTGTGTGTGTGTGTGTGTGTGCTTTGTACACATTCGACATGGCTCAGGGATCTTTTTTTTTTCTGTGAGAAGAATATGTTCTAATTAATGAAAAGTCAGCTGTATTTGTATTGTAGTTGCTGCTTTTTCCTGCATTGCTGCCGTCGCCATCAAATAAATGCATAATAATTGATTTCCTAAATTGACGTATCCACTTCATTTTATTCCCTCGATTTCTTTGGTTATAGAACCTGTATATATTCTGTAGGAAGATTTCGAAGTAGTGTAGGGTGATTTTCTTGTACCAATGTATGGTTTTCCTGATTTCTGCTATTTACAAGGGTGAGTCGGAAAGTAAGTTTTCCCTGTCGACTGTGGACAGAGTTTTGTATGAAAGTCAAAACATAGAATGGGACATTAAAGATAAAATATAACTTTATTTTTCCACTTAAGTACCAAGTATATTGAGACATTTGTCATACCACTAGATGAGCTTCAAAAAGCTTCCCAAGAAAAACTCAGGGCTTTGCATACGGAAGAAGCATTTAATGGCTTGCTTGGTTGCAGTATTGCTTACAACGTGCCTTGAGGTGAGATTCTTCTTCAAAGCCGGTAACAGATGAAAGTCACTTGGTGCGAGACGAAGACTGTATCGCGGATGGTGTAGGAACTCCCAACCAAAAGTTTCAATATGGTC
Source organism: Trichonephila inaurata madagascariensis (assembly GCA_019973955.1). Classification (NCBI taxonomy): domain Eukaryota; kingdom Metazoa; phylum Arthropoda; class Arachnida; order Araneae; family Nephilidae; genus Trichonephila; species Trichonephila inaurata. Next base: position 86,548 of record BMAV01008535.1, read on the forward strand.
TTGCGTTGCCGTCGGTGAGGGCGGTCTTGCATTGTCATTCAACAACAGAACGCCAGATTTGAGAAACCCAGGCCGCTTGTTCCGAATCACCTCTTTCAATTTCGACAGGGTGTCACAGTAACGCGTAACATTGATGGTTCCAACCTCCAGAAAGCCCACGTAAAATTAAACACTTCTTCCGTATGCAAAGCCCTGAGTTTCCCTGGAGGGTTTTTTGAAACTCATCGAGCTGTGTGTCAAATGTCTCAAAGTACTTGGTACTTATGAATGTACTTGGTAATACAGAACTCAGACCACAGTCAACAGGGGAAACTTACTTTCCGACTCACTCTCGTATTACTTTTTTTACTCTCGTACCATTTTTATTACTTTACAATTCTTTATAACTACCATCGCCTCATAGGTTTTTCCCAGTGAGGATCATTACATATCTGTATGAAAATCTGACATAACATTACACATCTGACGGTCACCAGATGAAATTAGGTCACGAGCTTATAAAATCAGACAAAATGAAAAGAAAATCTTAGTAAACGAAGATTTTTATTGGGAAAAAAAACCCACAACGAGATAACTTGTAAGTGGTGTGAAGCTCCCGCCTGTGGGGACCTCATTTCTACACTATCTACGCGACCTGTTTCTGTGGGGAAGAATGAAGAACCACTCAAATCATTCATACTAAAATCAGTTTATTAAGATCTTACTTTAAACACAATACACAACAATAATAATCTAAGGAGTATGATCCAGAATGAGAAAACGCGCGCAGCACGTATTACCTAATAATCACGCAATTGACCACTGAATCTAACTTTATATATTAATTCCTATCTCACTAATATACACACTTTCCTTATTGCTTATATAAATTCGCTTCCCGCTATATCCTAGGTAAACAACTACGTCCTTATCATTTCTGTTGCGGCTTTAATCCGACTATGTTCCATTTGGTCCCAGGCCCATTTTTGGTTCGTCTGTACCGGCACGGCTAGGCTAATTCACGGACTTAGGATTCTTCTAATCTTTATCTCAAATCACTTTACAGCTACTTCTCTACTTAGCGACTTCACTTCCCACTTAGCAATCTTTTCTGCACATAGACATAGACATCGACGTAGACTCTACGTGAATGCTAACGTTCTTCTTCTTGAGTTGGTTGGAAAGAATTGCCATTCTGGCACCAAAGAACCCAAGTAGACAGTTAGATGAAATCGCGATGAAAGCCCAGTCACAGTGGCACTCAGTACAGGAATCTTATTCAGTGAAGCCCCCCAGCTACGAATTATCTCGTAAAGTTTTTTATTTATTTTTTTTCAATAAAAATTACCGTAAATGCCGTTACAGTACTATATCAGTAACTTCATATTATTATATTTTGTAAAATGGCATGTTTTCTTTAAAATAAAATCTTGGCATGCTTTAAATTTACCTGACAGTGAATGGGTTAAAATTCTTTATCCAATGCATTTTGAGCCCGTGGCCAGCGTGTCATGAGTTTGAGCCTTATGCCACTGAAAACTCGCGCTGTAAAGGGGATTGGTGAACGTTAAATCTGTGGAAGCTCAATGTCCTCTCATTGGAGTGGTATTTAGGAGAGGGAGGTTGATTGACTGATGTAGAGGGGGTGGTCCACTGATTTTAGTCCTAACAGAAAGAAATCTATGAGATTGATTCTAAAAGGTCGAGCAGATACTTCCAAGATTGTCCATTTCTTCTAGGAAATTTTTTTATTATTATTGGAAAATAATAAGCATGCAGAGAGAGAGAGATGATGCTTATACAGTTTTGGAATCTCTCTCTAATTTTGATAAAGGATTTTAAAATTTAATTACTTTAGGGGAAAAATTCCTGTCAAGAGCTTATTTATTCGAAATTTTAAAAAAAATCATCTGATACCTTAATTATATACTTAATTATCTAATACTTTTTTAAAGGTATTGATCTATAATGTCGTAATTAAATAGCTAACTTTCTAGCAATAAAATTGTGCTGACATTCACTTTCATACAAGGATTTCCATTAACATATTTCATTGTTCTAATTTATTTCTTAGAATTAAGTTCTTCATTTATCCTTTTAAGACCCAGTCCACACGTTCGAGGTGGAACACTGCACGTTCCAAGAAGGTAGCATTTTTTTTTTCATCATTATTATTATTATTTTCAGTTTCATTAGGATCAGTATAGTGGTAATGACCAGCACCGATACTAGGATGTCATTCAAGTGAAAGTTTTTAATTTCTCCGAATGTATATTGAATTTAAACACTCCTATGTCTTAGGTAATATTAACCGTATTAAATACTTTTTTGTAAAGAAACTTTCGCAAAAATCAGTTTTGAGACGACTTTGATAAGCAACGATCCACAGTGCACCCCCAGTGCCGCTGATAAGACAGAAAACCTTTTCTATTGTCGGCTCTGCCCCGAATTTCGCTATCAAATGAAGGATGTGTGTAAAGAGTAGATATTAACGGAAAAGGGACAAACACACTGTGCACTTACATTCTATTTTTTTTAGAAATTATGGTATGCTATCAGGAAATCGGGACATTTTGATTTTTCAATAACTATTTAAAATTCTCAGCATGTTTATTCGAATTATTATAAGTATTATTTTGAGAAATTCTTTAAAAAACAGTGCTTGATTGATAGAACTATATACGGTCGCCCCATGCTAGGGCCGCCCGCGTGCGGTGAACGTGCTGCATACTTGCTAAGATCGGCCCTGTTAATAACTGGAAGAATGTAATATTTCAAAATAAAAATATTTCGAGTCTTAAAAGGATAAGGACATCTAACCCATAAAATCGTACGAGCTGGGTTTTAAAGGGTTAATCTTCTTTATGCTGTTGATTTATTGAATATTAACGTCGCACTGTTCAGCTACACGAGGGCTTTTGGCGACGGACCACGTAATTTTGAACCATGATCAAGTGACGTGGACGACACCTGAGCTGGCACCCCCCTCTCCTAACTACCACACCACACCAACGGGAGGACGTTTCAGCTCTCGACAGATTTAACGTGCATCGCTGCCCTACGCGGCGGGTCTTTAGTGGTACTGGGCTCGAACTCGTGACAAGGTAAGCCACGGTCCGATACCTATACCACTCGGCTACCGCGGCCAACTCTTTATGCTGTTATCGGTCCGTCGAGACCAAACATGTTAATTTTGCTCTTATATGCAAGTAGCGCGTGATTCGAATACGGCGTTTTTTTTAATTAATCATTGGTTTTTTGAGAAAGAAAGGTGCGGTTTTGGTGTTCCACGCAAAAAAAAGGGGTTTTTTTTCACATGCCATGTAAATTAGCTGATTTTATCACTAATCAACAATTTCAGATTAAATTGCAGCGACGAATCATTGATTGAATTTTGTAAAACTTTTTTTATAATGTTCAAATATGAATTCTTCTCAACGTTTTTTTTTAACTATTCATCTCTTATCACATAGAATTAGCTTTGCTGGACGGCCATTTCTATTACTTTCTAATCGATTTTACTCTTTAAAACGTTTAATCACACAATAAACAGTCACATAGCATAAATTTAGAAATTTAACAACATTTTAAAGTGATTTGCTTCTATTAAGACGAAAATTTATCAATTCTAGAACGTCATTCGTCGTTTCCTTGTGATTATGAATCAGTTATATTATTAAATAGAATATTTTTGGGAAAAGTAAAAAATCAGGTAAAAAGAAATTATATTTTAATTATCATTATAACGTTAATTTTTTTTAAAAAAAAGGGGCAGACAGCTATGTTATTCATGAATATAATCGGGAAATATTTTGGCGTCCGATCACTTTTGAAAAGCTCTCTTTCACCATCTGTTTTTAATATATTAATTTTTTTAAAAAAACGAATCTATATTTTAAAATTGAATTACATTAAGTTTTAGTATTTACCCACACAGTGCCATAAGTTCTGATACAAAAGTTTGAGATCGTCTGCTGTGACTCAAAAGCTGCAGACGATCGTATTTCTTGTCATTTGAGAACGTCTGTAATATTTTTTAAAAGACTGCAGTCTTTAACGTACAGTGGGCCACAAAAGTGTTCGTACACTTGCAATTTCTTATGAAATTTAGTGTTTTTGACTAATAAAAATTAATATATTCTACTTGTAATTTTTTTATAATATTTGCAACTTGTTCTTAATGGAATGACATAATTAAATTTTTTAAAAAAAATAGTATAACTATTTTTTTAAAAAACTAATAATCAAAAAGCTACTAAAAAAATACGCCACAAAAGTCTTCGTACACTTAACAAAAATCTCAACTTAGCTTTAAATATTGAATTTCTTTCTTAATTTAGTACTTAGTAGGATATCTTTTAGTGTTCACAACAACTTTTAAGCGTCTGGGTATAGATTTAATCAGTTTTTTGTAATTTCTGCATCGATTTTCCTCCATTCTTCTGTGATCATTGTTTTTACTTCATATTTTGTGTTTGTTGTCATGTTTTCTTATTTTTAACATCAAAATCTCACCAAATATGTTCTACTGGGCTAAATGAAGAGATTGAGGAGGTGTTTTCAGAATTTGGGGACAGTTATAGAGACATCAGTGGCGTACATTGAGAGCAGTGCGTTTGACGTCATTGCCCTTTTAAAAAATTAAGTCGTCTCCAATATCCAAATTTCGTGTGGATAATTAAAAATTTTTCTTTAAAATATTAATATAGAACTCATGATTCACAATACCATAAAAAAATACCAAATTACCTAATTCTGAGGCCAATTTACACCCCCACGCCAGAACACCTTCACTATCATGCTGAAGCATGGAGGTGGAGGAGTTCTTGTTTCACATAAATTCATGGGATTAAACTCGTTATTTTTTTTATTTACAAGTTATTATAGGCCCATCGAAACCATAAATGCTGAATTATCTGCCATCCCAATCGATTAACTGTCAATTTTGAATTTTCTGAAACTTAATCCCAAGTATCTAGTTGGATCAATAAAACATGGAAGTGGAAGTGTTCTTGCGTGGGGGTGTAAATCGGTCACAGATTTAGGTAATTTGGTATTTTTTTTATGGTATTGTGAATCATGAGCTCTATTTAAATATTTTAAAGAAAAATTTTAAATTATCCGCATGAAATTTGGATATTGGAGACGACTTAATTTTTTAACAGGAGTAGATAAAAAAAAGCCGATTCTGCTGTAAAGGCGGCGCAGAGTTAAGTTAAAGCATGGTTGAGTTGTTTCTGCTGATAGAGTTGAGCATTTCCATCCTGGTATGTTTAAGAGTTTCAGGGATTTGAGTTATTTCATCCCTGTTGAATTGAGCTGTTTCTCCTGTTGCTAAGCGGCGCATGTGACATGATTGGGTGTTTCCTTCCTGGTATGTTTTGGTTTTCGAGTTGAGGAGTTACCGGTGCTGTTTCGTACTGGAATGGGTGGGCTGCCCTCCTGCTGCTAAGTTAAAATTTATTTCCCTCCTGAGCAGGACTTTGAGTTGAGGGAGTTGAGTTGCTTCCTCCTCCTGCTGAATTGAACATTTTCTCCTGTTGCTGAGGATTGGAGTTGTTTTTTAAAATATTTTCTAGGAAGTAAGAAAATATAAAGATATTAAAAGTTACTCATGTGCGTATGAATTAAGTATACACTAATTAGATTTTTAAACGGGTGGGCGAATAAATGGAGATAAAAGATTCAAACTGCCCATGAAATGTCTCCATAGGACAATAGTTTTTCAGGATTTTTAACCATTTGTCCTATGAAGGCATCTGAACCTGAAGAAAAGTTATGTTTGTAATCTCATGAATTTAATTTTTGCCAGGCAAAGCAGATGAAACGACATTTTCTTAATTAAAAACAGGAACTGTTGTTAATAATTTGTAAATTTTAATTCAGTATAATGATTACACATACACAGTAAAAGTATGACGTAGAATACTCGTCATCAGCGTGGACGGTTTGGGTGCCGTAATGCTTGGCTTGTCTGATCTCGGTTCTACATGGGCGAACTGAATTCTGCGTCGAAATTATCTCTGATCACTTAGAACGGATGGATACGGTAACCGGCTCATTTGGCGCAAAATATTTGGTACATATTATTTTAATAATTTGTAGGGTGGTTGTAGTAAGATACAAAATAAATTGTTTATTCAGAAATCAACTTAACCGGCGGCTGGAAATCTGGATGGCGATGGATGACAGTCTATTTTGGGCATCTGGATTTGATACACAGTCCTCAATCCCATATCCATCTTTGAAGTGGGCTTGACTTCCAGAGCGGAATTACACAGTCTGGATGTAGCTGGTGTGACTATTGGCTGCGACAGTGGAATCCGGAAGGGCTTAAGGTTATCTTCAAGACGTGGAATGTTCATACATGGCTGAGAGCTATGTCCAGCGGAAGTGGCCTGGAGCCTCAGCTAAGCGTCCCTGACGGCGCGAATCTGGCAACAATAACTCTCTGATCCCTTCCCTCCCAGACCGCCCAACACCTAAACCTGCGCACGCCGTTTGGGCTGGTCTTCTGGGGCCGACGACTCGGTCAAATGATAAGCAGTGGGGTTTTCGTCCAACCATTCAGACACTGGACGGCGTGGACAAAAATACAAACAGCGAACAATGACCCCAGGCACGTGCCTATCTCCAATACGCTGTATTCGCTGGGTGGGCAGTTACAATAAACTATGAGCAGAAAATATTGCTACTGGGCCATGTCGCGATCTCTCTTATCACCTGTGGCCAGCGAATTAGGACAGAAGAGATGCTATAAATTACAGACAGGGGAAAGAGAATTTGCGGGCCTTTCCTTTCACGCTGCCACCAGTGACAATATGGCTGTCGTTATATTTGGTGGTCATGGGATATGGGTGTCTGGGTAAAAGTCGAAGTACGTTAAAAATTAATCGAATGATTAAACGGCATGCTGAAAATAGTTTGGTATTCGCGGGACTTACCAAACAACTGTATGAAGAATGCCGAATATTTCCTTTCATGAAGTATTCCATCTGAATTTTCCAGTGTTGGATAGAACAGTTATTGTGGAACGATCTTGTTTGAGTTGAATGATGCCTTTGGACAAAAATTATTTGTAAAATTTTCATATCAGGAATTTAAGTATAATTTTTGTGGGGTACAAGATATTTCATAAAGGGAAAGAGTCTGAAATTTCCTTGACGCTCATTATCTTGTATTGTTGTGGAGATGAATGCCAAGTGCACATTTGGACATGGTAACAATCCTCGTTAGAGTGAAATTTTACTGGATATTTTATGCGGATGCCGCATCAAGAGCCTTGCGGATGCTTGCGCTGGTTTAGGCAGACGGTGGCGGGCGTTCCTGGGATGGCGGCAGCCATCAACCTCGATAACCCGACGCGGCAAAAATAAATAGATTCAAGAACACACGTTCAATAATGGGCATCGTTAGTGGACACCAGGTGCGAACAATTTTGGGGAGCTCTTAAAACTATTTCTAAACAAAAAAACTCAAAAATCTATTTTGAAAAATTAATCTGAAAAAAGAAATAAAATTTATTTAGTATGGATATTTTTATGTGTATCATTGACTAAATTTAAAAAAATCGCTTATCTCTATAAAGAAAGCTTAAAGAGAAGCTTTTATACTCACTTTACCTCTTTGAGAAAAAGAAAATTTTTAAGTACCATATAAACATACCAGCGGCTATTTCCGTCGTAGTTTGTTAATTCATTTGTGGTTTAGCAAAATATTTTGTGCTGGTACCCGAAGAAGAGTTCAAGTAACCGGAACACTTATCAGAGGACTTGATAAACGCGTGGTTTCTCAATAATAAAGTTTAACGGAAGAAGAAAAACAGTTCTCTATTTACAAGTTTTACAAAAATATACATTTTCTAACGAAAATCGAAAAATGGATAAATTCAACTGAAAATATGTATCCAGAATGAAACATCTGTATCAGAAAATCAAAAATGGAATCATTAAAAGAAATCTAAAAGAGTCATTAGTAAAGACTGAAAAAAGAAGTGTTTAGGGACAGAATTGTTTCAGCTAGGTATAAGGAAAAGCAAAAACTGTTGTCCAGTTTTTAAAAGCTAAGAATCTTTTCAGTTGGAACTCTGACGGTCAAAAAATTGACTACAGAAACACTGTTATTCAGGAAGTAATATTGCTCGTGAATGATTTTCTACAGAATCGAAAATTGGCACGGGATGTGCTTTGAATGATGTAGAGATTGCAGAAACGATACTGTGATGTAAATAAAGTGGATAAGAATAACAAAATTATCGAAAAACCAATAATGTATGCTCGCAGAAATGCATGGTTGGAAAAACTTTGAAATAAAAAGGATGTATCTCGACGATTTTAATATAGTTGAACAAGTTTTCTTTTTTGCAGGTGAAAAAATATACTTCATTATTAAAATTCGGGACAAATAGTGATGATTAAATAAAGTTATACTAATTTTGAGGGAAAAAATTATCAAACACATACACACACATAGGAAAAAAAAGGTGAATTTTGAGGAAAAATTAACAAAGAAAAATATATGAATTTTTGAGGTAAAATAAGAATATAATAAAAAAAATAAAAACACAAATATTTTAGTTTCATTCCATTTTTTAATTTTATTTTCTAAACACAAATCTTACACCATATCGCTTCTTTACAAATTGATACATTTGAAAATCATTTATATACAATTGATTTAAAATATAATGCATAGAATAGCCTTGGCTTAGCGAGATAAAAGGAAGTAAATACGAGTATTGTCCTGGAAACGTTGGATGTTGGATACTAAAACACTGGAATTCCTTAATACATCTAAAAGGTAAGTACGAATACTAATGTTTATAGAATACAGAGGTTATCCAAACGAGTCATAAAAATTCTAATTCTCTTTATGCATTCTGAAATAGTAACTAACAGTAGGTTCGAGTTGTGATGAGTCATCAGAGGCCTACAACTAGCACACATGTTTTCACTTGCAAGAGAAGGAAGCGTATCTCTAGAATAAGAAGCACGCTTGGGAAATAGGGGGACGTAGCCTTCTCTTGAGATAAGACTGTAACATTTGCATTCCATCCGTTATAGCTGAGTACACCGAAATCATACAAGGAATATTTCTCCACGATTTCCGACATTTCGATTAAATTTCAAACTCAGCGAAACGATAACACATATGGTTTGTTCCTAAGATTTGCTGAATTTTAGTTCTAATCGCAAATATTGCTATGTTTATCGAGATTTAAATGTTTATACAGAAGAACCCATAAAATCCAGTGAAGGTTAAATCAAACAATGCCATTTTGAGATCTTTATATTCTTTTCTAGAAATAAATATACCTCTGTCTTGACCCATTCGATCTGTCCCAACAAATAGAGTTTGATAGGCACGTATGTATTGATCTTTAGAAAAATCGAGTTCTAATGGATTGTGAGGTACTGGTTGTCCATCCACATACACTCAATAAAATTTAAATTAAAATGTTTAAACTCATAAGGGTACGAAAAATGTGCTCCGCGAAAAAAGCTTCATTATCTGCACATCCTACAAAAGGTTTTTTCGGCATTTGGCCTGAAAATATGTTATCTTGAATAAAAGACATGCTGCCTTTAGGAATCGAATACACTTTGCACAGAACTCGGGTAATGGGATATTTTGCGCTTGTTTTTTCTAGTGCTTTCGCTTGACCAAGAAAAAACTCAGGATTCACGCGAACTTTTCGTAGCGAATAAAGAAACGCCGATCCAAAACAACTTTAAATCAGCCCAGATCACTTGCAAACAAAATTCGGGCTTTTGCTTCGTATTAATTTTATTTTCAAGTCCACTGGAATTGAGTAGACGATCTCTTGAAGGAAATAGAATCCGAATGTACAGCCAATCGTAACCACACAGTTGCACTTTCTTTTAAAAAAAATCGGTTCTTTTCTTGAGACCATCATCAGAATCCTTGTAAAATAGTTCAGCCGTTAATTGGGAAGTTTTGCTGTCGTATCCATGGTTTAAGAGAGTTTCAATATAAGATTGATAGGGATATGTATTACTGGAATTGTGTGTGTGTGTGTGTGTGTGTGTGTGTGTGTGTGTGTGTGTGTGTGTGTGTGTGTGTGTGTGCAGGAAACCACGCGATCATTTGGGAATACATCTACTTGAGAAAATATTGAATGTAAATAAAATTCCACAGGTCTATAGTATCATCTTTGGTAATGGGCGTGATACTTACTTTTACTATTTTCGCTTTTATAATTGTGTTTGACTGAGATCTATGTAATCTTCTGCACTTCAGAAATGTAGATTCTACGGGTGCGTTATCGAAAACGTTGGGGAAAGAGGGTGAAATTGTTTCCTGCCCATCTTGAATAACTGTTTTGGAGTTCTTAGTAAGTTGAAAAGTTCAATTCAGATTTAACACATTCAGGAGAATCTTTAAGAATAAATGCTGCATTTTTACGAGTCGAAAATGCGTACACTCACTTTACGTGCTTTTTGATGAAATGGTTTTCTGTTTCTTTACCTTTCTTTATACTGTCCTTTTCCACTACCATAGGTTGAACTCTATCAATAGCTTTCTGAATACTTTTACTCTCTGCTTCTTGTTTTTACAGCTTCTTTAAAGTTTATCCCTGACAATACATCAGAGGCAACCTGACTCCTGTCCTTAATACTTCTTTTCAATAGTTTTACCTCCTTTTGCTAAAAGTGAAAGCTGCTCCTAAACAATCGACGAAATATTCCTCCGATTCCAAAGCCCTTTTGAAAATTAATGCCCTTGTAATATGAGTCAGACCCGAGCCTATTTGACCTGCATAATGGTCTTCCAAATCTTTTTTATTACACAGCAAACGTATAGGTACACACATCTTGATCTTTTATCTTCAAATGAGGTATAAATGCATAGCCCTTATTTATATGATAATTTTGCCTCATGCGAAAATGTGAAGCACTATGATCACTTTACCTCTTTAAATGGGAACAAAATCACCTGAATTTGAGTCTCAGTTCAGCTTGAATGAGTTGAAACAGTGTCTCCCACCAAAAGGTAAGTATTGAGGCCTATCATAATATTATTTAATCGTTTTAAATCTTGACCTTTAGTTCAGGCGATTCAAGCAAGGAACCTGTGCTATCTCCCACAATTTGGGGTGAAATTAAGATGAATGAAGCGTAAAAAGCTGAAATTAGACCGTGCATCGACAGCAATTCGCTTTTCATGTTACCCGTTACGTCTAGCAGCTTGTGATCAATCTAAAAGGCAACGAAATGTTGAGACTTCAAACAATCGAATGATACATACAGTGGTGGCCAAAATTGTGGGCACTTTTTTTAAATTGCTATATTTTTTAATTTTGTATGCTTATAGAACATTTTAAGCTGCACAAAATGCTAAGTATTTTATATCATTTTAAAGAGAATTTAATACTGAATTCAATACAAGAAAAGAAAAATTAAAATATTTGCAACTCAAAAAAAGTTATCCTGCGATAACTGTCGATATACATTGGATACTGATGATAGCAGTGAGTTATCAGAGCTTAATGAGGTTGCACTTATTCTTTATTACAGCTTCACATCGATGTTTCATTGAGATGAAAATAGTTTGAAACTCTTCCTTCTTTATTACATGATGCCAGGAAACAGTTATATCATCAATTAGTTCCTTTTTATTTCATGAATACCTCATTCGGACAAGAGTTTTTAAACGGGGCCTCAAGTTTTCGATAGGATCGAGGTCAGGGGTGTTTCCTGGCCAGAACAACAACTCAGTGATCTTAGAACGGTTCCAGTCATTCAATTACTTAACTGTGCAGCAAAGAGCAGAATATTGCTGAAAAATAAATGAATCATTGTTGATAAATAGATCCCTGATGGAAAGCAGAAGTTTGGGTTCTAGAATGGTGTCAATGTATTTTATGACATTCAGCGCCCCATCGATGATATGAAGACGACCGATACCATCTGCTGATATGCATGGCTAAATGATAAAACTATGTGGGTATTTCACAGTTGCCTGGATGCAGTCAGGATGTAGCACTTCTGCTGTTCTATGTCTTACATATTTTAGGCTATCACTACCGAATAACGATATTTTAGTTTCGTCCCTCTGTATAACTTGTGACCAATAATCAGTTGTCCAATTAATGAGTTCCATTACCCACTGTAGTCCCTTTTAGGGCTGCTGTAAATTGAATACGGGCTTTTTTCGTGAAATTCTACCTTTTAGTCTTACAACTGCTAATCTACTCCTGATTGTTTTTGAACTGACAAAAACACCAACATCTCTCAGATCCCTTCTGATGGATGTCCATGAAATTCTTTTATCTCTGAAACATAGTAATTTTATTCTTCTGTCATCAACAAATGTGGTGCACCTTTTTCGGACTTTTCCTGCTTTTTTTTTTTATTATTGAATGTGTCTCCTGACATCTTAAACAAAACGTTCAGTTTGCAAATGTAATCACTGACCTACCCACCTATTAGGTAATTTTAACAAAAGAAATACCAATTTCTCGTCACACATGTGTCCAATCTACTCTTTTATTTGATGTCATTGCTTTTTGACTAAATATCATTGTTATTCTGACCAGGAAACAGTCCTGACCTAAATCCTATCGAAAACTTTCGGCACCGTTTGAAAACTCTTCTCCGAATGAGGTACCCATGAAGTAAAAAGGAACTAATTGAGGATATAATTATTTCCTGGCATCATGTAATAATGAAGGAAGAGCTTCAAACTATTTTCAGCTCAATGAAACATCAATTTGAAGCTGTAATAAACAATAAACGCAACCTCACTAAGCTCCGATAACTCACTGCTATCATAAGTATCCAATGTATATCGACATCTATCGTAGCATAACTTTTTTTGCTTTGCAAATATTTGAAATTTGTTTTCTGTATTGAATACAATTTTAAATTCTCTTTAAAATGATATAAAATACTTATTATTTTGTACAACGTAAACTTTTCTATAAGCATACAAACTTAAGGTATCTGACTACGTTCGGAACCGTGATTTTAAAAAAGCGCATAAATGGATAATTTTCATGATATTTAGTGTCACTTAGATCAGAATACATGTATAAAATTGTTTTAATGACATTTTGACAAAAAAAATTATTTAAATACAATATTTCCGCAAAAAATTAGCTTAGAATAATCTTTTTTTCAAAATGTTCTCCTTTTGTAAAAAGTGCTTCCTATTATAATAATATTTTGCCTGTATATAGATCGGACCTCTGTACAGAGCTCAACTATGACTTTTGAAAAATTCACATTATTTTCAGAGTTACGAACAATTGAAAAAATTATCAGCGTTTTTTTCTCAAAATTTCTCCCCTCCGTTGTCGTAAAATATGGATAAATCCACTTCTAAGTTATATATTTCAAAAATTCTAGTTCAGCCTCTGTACAGAGGTCTGAGCTATATACAGACTAAATATTATTATAATAGAAGCATTTTTCAGAAAAGGAGAATATTTTGAAAATGAGTCATTCTATGTTCATTTTTTGTCAAAATATTCTGTACTTAAATAATTTTTTATTGTAATACTATTCTTAAAATAACTTTATATACATTTTCTAATCTAAGTGACACTAAATATCGTAAATATTATCCATTTATACGCTTTTGCAAAATCACGATTCCGAACGTAGTCGAATACCTTAAAAAACATAACAATTTAAAAAAGTGTCCACAATTTTAGCCACCACTGTAAGCAGAGAGATATCTCAATCTCACATACATTTAAGCCAATCTAATGAAAATTATGAGCGAGACTTGTCGGGGAAAGAATACGGGCCATTTAGTTATAAAAAGTACAAATAATTAAATAATAATACACCATTGTAGGTACATTTTCTGTATAGTTACACAACAAACTGCTACAGTAATTTCAAATAATTGTTATTTAAATCACAAGATTCGTGGAATAACTGAAAAAAAATTTTTATTTGAATTCCGTTTTTTTCTTCTTTTTTTTACGACCACACGCAAAGCAAAGGGCAGCAACAGAAGCACACTCACAGAGTTAGGAAAATGGACAAAAGCATTCTTCTTTTCCATTTGACTTTGACATTTCATTCGGGCATATGGATCGCCAAGCGATTCACAATCCCGTGTCGTGATAAAGTGGTTGCATGAGTAATGCGTCTGGGGGTCGGGGCAATGTTCTGCTTTTTAGAAGGGCATTTCTGATTGTCTGAATCCTTTCCATTCTAGAGATCTCATCTTTCATTCCTTTTCCTACCGGAAGCTTCTCGTTTCTACGATAATCAAATGATTTCGGGTGTTTAATACGCTGATTTGATCAAATTCTATGGCTAGAACAACACCGTAATACCTTAAAGGGTGCGACTAAGTGATAACCGCGTAAGTTGGGTTGCAATTTCGCATATAAATACATTTAAATCATTTTTAGTTGGGGTCAGGAGACGGAAGGAAATACTAATTTAGAAAAAAAATGTGTAATAAAATCTTAGGTAACACTAATACAAAATGGCAAACCCAAATTATTTTGATGTGAAAGGTTTCGTAAAATCTAACAAACTAGTCTACCGGCTCAAAGAGTTTTATTTTTTTCTCCCGTGAAATTTCTTCGTAGCATGTTAATAATTTTTTATGCCTTGTTTTGCTGAAAACAAGGCATCTCAGTAGAGTCTCTATTTTCTAAAATTTGTAATTTTTAAAAATTAAACTGAGGCTTCTGTCAAATTCCTAACCGTCATTTGATCTTTTAATTGAACTGGGTGTAAAGACTCAAGTTCATTAATTTCTTGCTCCTGCTCATGCATTTCTATGAGCCCTTCAGCTCCTGATTGTTGAAATCTAGCAGTTCTTGAAAAGTCATCACTATCATTTCTAAATTTATTTGCCTGGAAAGATCGAGAACTTATTCAATCACTTTACCAATTTCATCAGATGTCTGAGTTTCAGAGATGAAAGAGGAAAAAAAGGGCTGAGCACTAAAAAAAAAAAACTTGTTCGCGTAATAATATTACTATTTTTATTTTACTTTCTGAAGAGTGTCAACATGCATTTTGGGGTTTTAAAGTTGTGGAAAAAACCCGTATTTCCTTTTAAAGGTGATTCTAAAAATTCTTTAAAACTAAATATTTTGGGTGGATTCAAAACTATCACAAATTAAAGAAAATTATTCGAAAAAAAGTTTAAATGGAGAATTATTACACACACATACACATGTAATAACATGTGTATACACATATACAGAAAAAAAAGAAAAGAAATATATACAATATATCAATTTAATATTTTATTAGAATTATTCATACTTTATAATTTAATTACGGTAAAATTTATTATTCATCCCCAAAAAGAGATTTTTTAAAAATTAAAATACCTTTTTTTTCATGGTTCTTCCAATAAAATTTAAGTAAATATGTACATTTTGGTAATAAACATAATATACGTTACATATTTTAGGAATATGTTTTTCGCTTTCAAAGCTAATCGAATTGAAATATCTTTTCATTCTAAATAACATAACAATAACATAACATGATATCATAATAATCTCTCTATAAAGTAGCAACAAATCTTTGAACGCAAAATTAAGCAAAATATATGCATGTGTATAAATTTTTTATTTCGTTAACTCTTATTTTAGCATATAAGGGTCTCCTTAAAAGCAATTTCGCAAAATTATACGTGTGTTTTTTCGCTCCTTCTTTACAATCGATTAATCGATTTTACAACAGTTGCCAAGGGAAGGTTTATTATAGAAGGTGTCTGCACGGACTGTAGAAATGACTCATGTGAATTCTACATGAAAAAAACTATAATTTCAAAGACATGAACACAGCAAGTTAAAATAATGAAACAAAATTTTGCACAAATAATTTGCTTCACAAGGGAAAGAAATTTTTTATCATAAATAGGGGTTTCAATACCGGTATTTTGGGGTTTTCCAATTTTGAAATACCTATTTTAAAATTTTTAAAAACCGGTTTTTTGGGATTTACAAAATTTTTTTTTCAAAATTGTCTCTACTATATGTTCAGATCCCCATCCAAAATACTATACTTTTTTTTTTTTGTGTCTCCCTAAAGGGTGAAATTAATTTAAAATGTGAATATAAAGCTGTATCGTATAGTCAAAAAATGATAAATATTGAAACCTCCAAAAGGGCCTAAAATATTCTTTGGGTCAGGCATCCATACCCAGATTGTGACTGATATTCTATCTGGAAAACAAGGTCAAATTTGAAAAGTGCATATGTATTTTGATTTTTTTAAATTTGGGGAGTTTGGTATTCCTCTGTATTTGCATATCATACTTTGGGTTCAAAATATTTTATATTAATTTTTGTATGTACTCATAAATAATAACCCATAATATTGAATGGAATAACTTTAAAAAAACATAAAAAAACAGTTGATAATACTTGGTTTGGTTTCATTAATATGATGAAAAAAAATAATGGAAAAAGGAAAAAATGCTCTAAAGTTATTAAAATGAATGGAGGGAAGTACAAATGGGACTCCATACAATATCCCAAACTGAATAGCGATATTTACACTTTTTTTTGATTTATATAAATAAGATTTCCTTTTCTTTTTTTTTTTTTCTTTTACATTTATAATTTATAAGTTTTAAAAATTTTTCTGATATTTACACCCCTAATAAAAAAGGCAAATATAAAAAAAAAGAAAAAACCTGCGTTTTCGTGCTTTTTTTAAAATTTCAAAACCGGTATTAAAAACTAAAAAAAACCCAAAAACCTATTTAACTTTTGGTCCGATATTGCAATTCCTAGTCATAAATAAGTATAAGACTTAGCATAATAGAAAAAATTACATAATATTATATTATTACTGAAATTTGACTGTTGTAATACGCGTAAAAAATATTAACACAGCACAAGACAACATTTTTTGCAGTATTTTTCCTTCAATTATTCATTAATTTGTTTTTAAACAGAAAATTTTTGGGAAAAAATTAAAAATAACTCATTATTAAACTGTGACCCCCTGTTAAATGGTAGTCATGGGTACATGTAGTGTCAAGGATGGTAGTGTCACATGGTAGTGTCACATGGTAGTGTCAAGGATCACATGCCAGAAAGACATTTTATTCTAGAATAAATAATAAAACGGTAGTTCGCAGTTTCTCGCGATAGAAAAGTTCTAGTTCAATTTCAGTTCATGTGTTCTAGGCGTTGCGCCGCCGACTCCGGCACTCCCTCTTTTACCAGTAGGCAAATTTAATCTCCCTATGTCCTTGAGACACGGCTGCCCCCGCAAACTCAACCGAGCGTCTTCGAAGTACACAAAACTTCAGATCGAAGCCATTTCGTAAATGGAAAGAGATTGAGAGCTTCGTCAACTTCCGAGCCGACCTTTTAAACTACCTGGGTGGGTCACTTTCAAGCCCCAATCCCCTCTCACTGGTGCACGTAACAGATCTGCTGCCGGCTCTCCTGCTTTAGTCCTACTCCATTGGTGCTTGGGGACAATATGCCGGTCTGTCTGATCCCCCCTCCGAAAAGGCATCGTGTTCACCATCTGGAGGCCATAACTTGTCATGGTCATGTCACAATTATACTAAGGGTATGTCTTTGTCTCGACCGGCTGACATTACTCTCCATTCAAGGTGTTTGCGGCCCAAATGTGCGGGGAACCCAAACAATTGAGACTGTTCCATGAAGCTTCTTTCCAAAAGATCGTTGGGACTAACGATTGTCTGTATGCCCGCGAAAGAAAAGGTGTGGTGACATCAAAGCCATTTTCCTAAACAGTTCACATATGTTATGCCCTATGCATAAGGAATGAACAGCCTACCCTTTTTTTTTTTGGAGATACAATGTCCCATCTGGACAACTTGATCCACAATACGTCAATCTTAACCAGTAGTGCTGGGGAGAGTTCTGCTAATGAGCAGGCGTCACATCATGAATAATTCGACATATACTCATGAAATTCGAGTATATATCGAGTAAAACACATGCCTGCAATTAAATTCATATAATCTCTAAGCTAAAATGGGAATTTTGAATGTCAACTAAGGCATTAGTAATAAGATCAGTCTTATCCATTATCACGTGAATGGTTGTTTATTGGTATAATAGATTAAAGTCCCTTTTCTTCAATGTGGCAGAATCTTCTGTGAGGACATAAGTGGGCAGTTTGACAATTCGTTTTCGATTGCACATCAGTGTCGTACGATAGTTCATCCTTTCTATAAACAATCATCATTCAATCGAGGATTTTCCGGACACTATAATCTTTTAAATGGAAGAACATGATAACACTGCGAGTCTCTATTTCCTCCATACTGCAGGTTACTTTATCCTACTGCTCCCTGAAACTAAATACATCAACATTAGTATATGTAAACTTAGAACATTATGTACAGATCAGTTAATATACAGAATGAATTTTTCACCAAGATATCTTAGTTATTTCTTAGTGAAAATTAAAACTTTCGACGCCCCTACGTGAACTTTTTATGTGACTTATAATAGTCCCACAATATTTATTCTTGTGACTTTTTAGAAACCACATAGTTGTTCTATGAGTTATAGAAATTGCAAATAGATTATAAAACTTACAGGGGCTGCATAGATTTTGTATAACTTGTAAGAGTAACATAGATTTTGTGTGATGTGTAGAAACTGCATAGATTTTGTGGTGGTAGCAGCGCAGATTTTGGGACTTGTAGAAGTTACATAGATTTTTTGTGTGATTTATAGAATCTCATTCACTAACAATGACTTATAAAAACACCGTAAAAATAACAGTTACGTGTGGTACTACATTCTAATTACACATGATCATTTAATGATGAAATTATATTTATTGAAAAATCTTTTGCAAAATAAAAAAACATTTTCCGGGTTTGGGAAATGACATAAATTTTAAAATTAATAAGGGGCCCCCCACATCAAATTTAGAGTAGTCAAAAGGAAAAATTTTTAAAAATTTCTATTAATCAAACACTTCCTACATTATACTTAACTAAAAAAAAGTTATTGGTATTCCTTGCTTATTTCGATACATTTTGGGTTGGGAAATTTTTTTATTTTTGGGAAAAAATAAACCCCCAATAAATTTATTCCTCATTTCCCTTTGTTTTATTTTAGAAAAATTGTAAAAATATTTCTTTTAATTTTCCCGGAAAAACAAAAAAAAAATCGGTAAATGTTTTCCCAATTTTTTTGGTTTTAAAAAATGTTTTTTAAAACGATTTTGAAATTTTTTTTTTTAGCAAAATCGGTGTTGAAATTATGGGGTTCGAAGCTTCTTTGCTATCAGGAAATATTGAAAATTTCTTATGAAAAATGGACCACAAATAAATTTAAAAACTTTGAACAGAGACATAAATGTGACTGAAATTTCCCCAAGTAATTTTTAATTATTAAAGTTTTCCCAGAAAATCGCAAAGATGATTTCTACGACCATCGAGCAAAAGTCAGTGAAATTCTGACAAAACCCGGGGGCGGGGCGAACCTTTATGAACCAACGTGCCTTTTTTCAAAAAAAAGTTTTTAAATGGGGGTTTTGGGAGTGCCGTCAAATAATTTCGACTTGCGTAAGTAAAAGTTTTTATTTACTACAAAGGGAAAATACCTTTTATTGTAAAGGGTTAAAAATTTTTAAATTATACATGTAATTAAAATTTTAAAAAGAACTTTAAATTGTGATTTTGTTGTTCAGTTTGGGTTTTATAAAAATTTATTAAGTTTGTAAAAATTTGTTTTTTTAGTAGAATGCAGGGCTAAATTTGGAGTCCTCTGAAAAGGGGTTTTAAAAATTAATTATTTTTGCTGTGGTTCTTTTTTTTGCCCAAGGTATTTGTGATTTGCTTCTAAATGCCATTTTACGGACGATGTTCTGCTTTACCACTTTTTCCAATAAAAAATAAAAAAACACACCCTTTGTCGCCCCTTTTTTAATAATGCCCTATTTCCAAAATTCCAAGTTTGAAATTTTTTGTTCCCTTATTTTTTCCCCCCCTTTTTTTGGGACTTTTGTTTAAAATTTGCCAGGTTAAATAACAAAAATTGAAATAGAAAAAACAAATAAACTTTTTAAAATACTGTAGTTTTAAAGAAATTCAATTTAAAGTTATGGGAGACAAATTTTGCATCATAAGTAGCTGTAGTCCCTGATGTAACTAAGGCCCGGACAAAAAAGGGGCTTCCCCAACCGCATTTGTTTTTGTTTAAAACTTCAAAGTGAACCTTTTTATAATGAAATAAAATGCAAACCCTTTCCGACTGCTGGGGCCCAAAAAATTTGTGTCTCGTGCCATTAATGACACGCGTGCCACTGGTTCGCAATCCCTGATCTAGGTTAACTAAGACTAAAATTTTGAAACGTGTGTCTGTTCTAGAATTTCATACTCATAGGTACAAAAAAAAACCTACTGATGCTGGAACTAAGTTACTCGCTTCCATTCTCCTTATTTCCACACCGCGTCTAGTAAGGAATTTGAGGATAACTTATACTTATAACCAGACAGCAACTCTTTTTGTTCAACACAACCGTTTCGAAAAAGGAACCCCTAAAACGATTTTTAACATCGTCACCCCCCCAAGCTCGCAATTAAAGGGGTTTTTTGTCCTTAAAAACTGAAAAAATTTGTTTCATCTTTAATCCAACCAATTGAACAAATGGTAAAACAAGGGGTGAAAAAAAATTCCCGGGTTGAGATGCCCCAGCCGTTGGGCTTTGTGAAGGGATGGAAAAAAAAAGTAGACCTTTGGGTCTTTCCTTTTTGGAAGTTTTTCCATCCCCCCTATTTAGTTCAGTTGGTTTTTATCCTTGTTTGAGAAAAGACGTTGTTTGCAATCCGCGATAGCAAACGCAAAAAATCAAGCTGCGCATAAATTTGAAAAATTCCTTGTGAAATTAAAAAAAAACAATAATATAAAATAAAAAAAAATTAAGTCAATTCCTATTTAGATCAACAAAATAAAAATTTTATTTTAGCTACTTTTTATTAAATAGTTACAATTAATATAAATATGTATATACATTTGACAGAATCACAACATTAAGTGGTCATTAATTTTTATTCATTATCATTAAAGTATCGTATTCTCATCCAAAACAATCGTGTATATAAAATTTCAGTTCAACTGAATGCTTTAAAACGTGAGAAAAAAACCTTTTCAAGTTTTGACACAAGTCGCCAAAAATGATGCCGAAGTAGCAGTGGTATTTGTAAGTCTTTAAATAATTAGTTTTAATCAATTAATTTTTATTAATTATAGTTAAATTACTATATTGTCATCCAAAATAATCATGTATATAAAATTTCAGCTCAATTGAGCGCTTTAAAATGTATTTTACTAACGATTGAAAATTCCACCACGATAAAAAGTAAATAAAGATATAGAGAGTGTGAGCTAATAGTAGGAATTGAAAAAAATCCCGACTGAACGTTTTAAAGGTGTGTTTTAAGACATAATCACATAAGTCAAATTTTTGAACGACACAAATGATTTTCGGAAGATCGAGAGGTTGCTGAAGATGATGAACGTTCTGGTCGATCTGTGACATCAAGAACAGGTGATGCTAATCGTTTTTGTTCGATAACAATGGTATCATCATGGTTTAATGGGTACCTTTAGGCCAAACGGTAAAACAACAGTACTACATTGAGGTCCTCAGAAAGTTCAGAGAAAGAGCGGAGAAGAAAAGGCAAGATCTGTAGAACAACAACACTTTGATTTTGCACTAAGACAACGCCTCGATGCACATTGCACTCTCTGTAAAACAGTTCTTGGTGGACAGACGCATTACTGTGCTCGAGCATCCACCGTATTCACCAGATCTCACACCATACGACTTCTACCTGTTTTTTAAAGTGAAAAAGGCATTGATGGGAACACATTTTCAGTCTCTAGGAGAGGTGAAGGTAAAAACGGCACACTAACTGAAGATGATGGCACCTAATGAGCCGAGGCACTGCTTTGAATGGTGGAAAACTCGTATGCAGCTATGAATGGATAGGAAAGGGAAATAAATGTATTTGTACATTGTTCTCAATAAAGCTAATTTTTTAAGACTAGTCGTGTTATTTAATTGTTACGGTATTAGTCTATACGAAACAACGAAGAAATCCTTTTACTTTAAAAATATTAAAGAAACATTTCTCAAAATAGAATATTTACTTGATTAAGGTGCGTAACATATCAGTAACATACAAAATGAAACCAAAATGGCCACTTTCTGTAAAAGTGACGAAGTTTCTATTCCAAACTTCTACCTGAAACATATTATATGAGAGTAAATTATTGAGGATTGGAACACATATTATATTATCACTGGAAATCATATTCAAAAACTTTTATGTACAGTTAATTTCCTTATGGGATTGAAGATGATATAATCAGGTCTTTGATTTTTCCCTCTGTAACGTTTTGGGATAATTGATGGCTAGCGTGAGACTAAATAAGTTAAATTATTATTTACTAGCTGGTATATCCGTCCTTCGCACGGGTGAATTGAAAAATTAAACAATACAGATTGAAGGATAAAAAAGTTTTTACGCGAATTGCAAATTAAACGAAAAAAAAAACTGCTTGCTCAACAACAACAAAAAAAAACATGTTTATTAAATTTTAAGTCTGTAGATCTAATAGCTGATAAAAAGGATTTTTTTTTTATTTATAATTCAACGTAGCTCTCTTGTGGGTCGATTTTTGAAAACACCTTCCTAAACTGATCTCTGCTCAGCAAAAGTAACACATTGTTACAAATTTTGTGTAATGAACACTTAAAATAGTGTAAATAATTTATATCTGGAAGTGTAACACGTTAATATTACTTTCTGTTGTATTATTTTATGTTAAAATTGTAATATTCGCAAGCAACGCCGTTCCTTAAATTATAATGGCGATTCAATGGAAACATAGCTAAATATTGGAGATAGAGTCCAAGTTGGCAACTGTCTAGCTACTTTCGTAGATCGAACTTTATTAGAGCTTTGGAAAATATTAGACTTACGCTTTCGCGGCATAATTCTTAGTAGGTACTTTTTCTACACTTCAAAAATACAGTATAGTAGTTATTATTTTTATACTTAAAAAATGCATACCTGCCTATTGAATTAAAATTATATCATTATAATTAACTACTAACCACAAACAAATTATGCAAATTTGTCCAAATGATGTAGTGTGAAAGACAAAATTTATCTACTTTAAATACCAGAAGCGATAAAAGCATTTAATTTGACATTAGGATCAATTTGTTACTACCAAATGTGCATAATAAAATCATAAAAACAAACGTGAATAGAAATAAATTATCAATTTTTACTGTATTTATGGTTCACTATTTTGGCGATAATGGCTTACACATGAAAAAAATCAATAGCAGCTATTCAAATAAACATTGACTTAACACAACCTCTCCCTTCGAAATCTAGTTTTATTCTAAAATTAAAAAAAAGTGATTACACTGATCAAATCAATAAATTAGAAGTGAGCGCTTGACGTAGACAAAAAAAAGAGAAAGTTTTGCTTCACACATAAAAATAGATATATGCTGTGGCGGGCTCTTTTGCAGATGGCAGAATTTTTTCCTACTTATTTGAAAAGAAACTAATTTATCGCTTATATTTTGGACAGTTTCATCAACCCAAAATCTTTATAAATTAGTAACAACTATGTACTCCACTCCTTTGGTTTGGTAGGGGTTCGTTGCTTTCCTTTACAGCTAATTATACTCTTTGGTTCCGAGCTACTCAGGCAAAAAAATTTTAAGCGTTAGTTTTTCACATCCTTCCGGATTGTCAGCGTTGTATTCAATCCCGATGTCGAAAGTGACCAAGCAATATTTTAGGGGTGCACGTGTGCATGTTAACTGCGAATGCTATCTACATAGGGAGCCAATCTTGCTGCTGCGAGGTGGGAAAACGTTACACCACGCATATCATATAACCTTTCTTGTGTTACAAAACCTAGTATAAACAATAAGAAGCAATGGATTAAAAAATGTAATTTATAATCAAAGTTTAACAAAGATTCGTGGAATTAATTACAATTGCACAGATAATATTGAATTGAGTACAAAAAAACATAAATGGCCGTCAGTGCAGGTTTATTCATTGGGAGCCTAGGGACCCGAAGGGCCCAGATAAACTGGACTTAACCGGATCCAAGAGCCCTCCTTTGATCCGCCAGTGGTAAGAGGACCCGTAGATCTTCTGTGCTCAGGGCCCAAAATGGGAGTTAACATTAGAACGTCTAGGGATTTCGATTACCCTTAAATGTCCACCGGTGTCATTTTGACACAGCCATATAAAATATGTAAAGTGATTTTTTTAACTAAATAATTGCAGAACTATTGTTCAGTACGGTTTAGTTTTAAGACTTTTTTATATTATTCTATGAAATTATCATATATTATGACCCTTTATATCATAAAAACTGATGATGACATTATGTTTCACGTAGCTTGTTGGACCACTGCTTTGTCGCAAATCTTCCATCAGGAACATTACTATTATGCAGTATCTATTCTGCGTCATCCCTGGCAACATATATTTCAGGATTTACTGGAATATTATCAGTTACATCTGGCCTTTTTTCAGATTATTTGCAGTCACTTTCATTCAATCTTATGTCTTCATCGGAATCTAAATTAGAGCCGATTCTCTCTCTCATTCTCAGAGAGTTCTCGTAACAAATTAGTAATTTCATCAGGGGTTAGACCTTTTCTAAAAGCCATCGTTTCAGGATGTTTGCTCTGTACGAAGTTCGAAAATCGAATAAATTTTTTTAATGAGCAGATAAACAAATACTATGTAAGGAAACACTAAGACACAACAATTTTAGTATAACTGATTCATTTCCACCGTGAACTCAATAACACTGTATTCAAAGTCGAAACAATGTGCGATAGAACTTTGCGGTTGTTTTGCTAATAAAGTCTATTTTAGTGGATTATATTTTGTTGAGCGCCTACTTTTTATAATGATAAATTGCCTTGGTGTTGAAATGACACCAGCGCACGTTCTAGGTATATTTAGTTTGAAAATCCCTCTTGATAATCTAGAACCACAAAACGTTTTCTATGTAATCATCAGGAAATGATTAAAAGTCACGAAAAATTTTCAAATTCCCTGTAAAAATGCGGAAAGGAGAACAAGTAAATAGACTCCGGCGTCAAATTGACACTGATCGACGTTCTAGTGTTAAACCGGCACTGATGGCCATTGCAGATTGCATAATGATAGTTGGATAACATGGATTACATAACAGTAAATTCGATTAAACTAATTAAAAAGACCTAGAGAAAAATGTTCAGTCCTGGCCAAAATGATGAAATAGTATAGTGTGTAATATGTTACTCAGTTAAGTCTTTCAATATTCTGGAAAGTCTTGTTTCCGGTTTGCTATCGGAAAACAGGAACAAGAATTCACTTGGGGGCATTTAGAAAAACACCTTCGATCTCCAAAGATGTCAACTTCATGTTTTCTTGGAAAAAGAGGTAAAAAACTGAGAAATACTGGACGGAAAGATTTCCTGAAGAGATGTCTAAAATCTATGTCACAGACGGACGACAATCCCACCGGCCTGTCATTTACACGGTCGGATGGAATGTTCGTCCGGGTGCATCACAGAAATATCTCAGTCTTTCTTTCTTCTTTCTATTCTTAAGTTTCTAATCACCTGGAAAGAAAATAATAAAAATTATCTTCTAAATTACTCTAACAAAAAAACAACATTGCATTCATACTGACCGATTAATAATTTTAAAAATATTAACCAGTTGAAAATTGGAAAAAATTTTCCTTCGGTTAAGTTGATCTAATTTAATATGGAAGTTCTTTTAGAATAAATTTTGAATTATTTTAATAAAAATCAACATTATGATATTATTTTATAGACGTTTGTTTTATTCAATTATTCAGAACAGATTATGGTTATTTTTTCCTATTCCGAAGAGTAAAAGCGAGAATAATATTCTTCGATCAAATATTTATATATTTTTTTAACGATTAATGTTTTAAAAGAAGAGTTCACAAAAAATGAAAGAGAGATAGAATCAACACAAATAGTTTTCATCTTAAGTATATATATATAGCTACATTTTTTTTATTTTAAAACAATATTTCATAAAAATTTAGTAAATTGTAATAAAATCTTAATCAGAAGGATTCTAAAAAATAATCGTTTGGGTTTAGTTTTATCTTAAAAGTAATGACTCATTATAAAATCTTTCATATAGTTATTTTTGCTATTAAGTTGATTTAGTTATTTTTTCCCTCGTAAAAATTTCGGTTTATACTTTTTTCTAAAATCTCCTTAAAATATTTTAATCAGGAAGTAATTAAAAGGAAGCACTTTTTAAATGCCATTTCTCCTCACGCAAAAAAAACATGTTTCAAATTTTAGTCGAGTTCAGTGCTTTATTCAGAAATTTTCCCAATTGGGCAGTTTCAAAACGAAAGAATTTTATTTTTATTCTCTCTTTGTATTTAGTTCCAAAAATTTTTTCTTAAAAAAGGGTAAAATTTTTTTAAAACTTTTGGGGGAGAAAAATGTTAATACGTAATGCTTATATTAACATTTTATTACCCTAAATAAATAATATTTGATTTGATTTTTTATCATAAAAATAATCATTTATGATACGTTATTATAATCTTTTTTTATTTTAAGGAATCATTTTAATTTTAATGGCAGTTAGATAGATATAAGTATAAAACTTTTCAAAAGAATTGTCCCCAAAAATTCAAAAATAATAATAATTGTTTGTCTAATTTGTTTTACTTTATAGCCTTCAGCAATTTTAAAACAAGAATTTTAATAAAAAGGTTATTCAACCTATCTAAAAAAAATATTTCAAATTTTCAGTGAATTTCGATATCGGGATATGCAAATCGGAATTTTTCTAGATTTTATTACTAGATGCCAAAATGGGCGTGTCCTAAAAAAATTAAAAAAAAAGAGATTAGTTTTAATTTTAAGAAATGAAATTTTAAAGTAAGGGTATTGGTTTTAACAAAGTTCCTCTTTATTATATAACTACATTTTACTGTAAAACAGTTAGTTCTCTTGAATAAAAATTAAGAATGTCTCAATTCTCTTAACAAGAAATACATATACACAAAAAACTCATCAACACAATACAAGTTAGTTTCTAACAACTTGTTAGTTGACTAAAAGTAGAATTGAATGAAATATTCCCGCTTATTGAAGCGTCCAGTAAAAAAGAAAATTCCGTTAGCAATTCATTACTGTGAGTACCTTTTTCGCAATGATATTATGAAACAAAACTCAAATGCAAATAAAAACTGTGTTCGCTTGTGAAGATTACTTTCTTTTAGAAGAATTTTTCCTAAACTCGAAACTGAAGAAATTCTCGTCTCTTCTCTTTCTTTCTTTCTCTCTTTCATCTCTTGTCATGTTTTCACAGATTTTGATTCGTTGAGATCAAGGATTTTGTATTTTATACGAGGATGAGTCGGAAAAAAAGTTTCCCCCGTGCTGTTTTTGATTTGTATTAAAGTTTAAATAAAATAGAATGAACATTAAAGGGGTAAGACATAACTATTTTCCCACCCTAAAGAGGCTTTTGTTAAATTGAGGCATTTCACACCGGGGTTTGTGATGCTCCAAAGCCCCCAGGAAAAACCAGGATACCCATAACCCCCTAGCCCCTCCTTTCTTTTGGAGAAATCCGAAAAATTTGAAACATTCTTTATTTTCTACTATAAGAGAAACAATTTCAAACTGCGTTTAAGTTCAAAAATTGGAATTTGGTTCTATAACGCCCCCCAACTCCCTTTGGGGAAATCAATTTCGAAAACTTCTTAGTGGGTTTTTTACTATAAAAAAGTTTAAAACTGATTTTAGTTCAAATGAATTTTTTGCAAAGCCCGAATTTAAATAATGAAAATTTTGGGATATCTTTAGTGTTTAAAATTAGATTTAAAGAAAAAATAATTTGTAGTAAATTAGTTTATAAAAGTTTGGGCATTTTGACAAAAAAAATTATTTAAATACAATATTTTGCCAAAAAATTAACTTAGAATAATCTTTTTCAAAAAAGTTCTCCCTTTTTGAAAAATGCTTCTATTATAATAATATTTTGCCTGTATTATAGCTCAGACCTCTCTACAGAGGCTTAACTAGAATCTTTGAAATATATAACTTAGAAGGGGGTTTATCCATATTTTACGACAACAAAGGGGGGCAATTTTAAGAAAAAAAACACTAATAATTATTTCAATTCGTGGTAACTTTGAAAATAATGTGAATTTTTCAAAATTTCTAGCTGAGCCTCTGTAGAGAGGTCTGAGTTATATACAGGCAAAATATTATTATAATGGAAGCATTTTCACAAAAGAGAACATTCTGAAAAAAGATTATTCTAAGTAATTTTTGCCAAAATATTGTATTTAAATAAATTTTTTTGTCAAAATGTCCTTTTAAAAAAATTTTTTATACATGTATTCTAATCTGAGTGACACTAAATATCCCGAAAATTATCCATTTATACGCTTTTTTAAAAACACGGTTCCGAACGTAGTCGGATACCTTAAGGCTGTCTTCGGCAAAATACGAGAGTCTGAACTAAATGCGGAACACATTTTCAGACAGAAAAATGACTCAGTTTTCATGAAAATTTTCAACATTATAAACTCATCCATCTGTTAACAATATAGTGTTTCTAAAATTTCAAAATATTCCATAAATACTATTTTCTTTTCATTTTAACACGTGAAGGGATAGCTCATTTAATATTACGATATAGGAGAAAAAACGCGAAACACATTTTATGCCAGAAAAAAATGACTCAGCTCGGTCAAAAATGAGAGGTGTGATAAAATATGTTATTCTTTAAGGAATAGTGAAGCGCGGAATATAATATTAATTTTTCATTCATTTTATATCTGAAAAAATGTACCTGATTCGGGTCCTATTCTTTAACACTAACCGAAAACAGTCTTAAAAAAATATTCCTGTCCTACTTCAATACTGAAGGTCTTATAGTTCCGGAGATCTGGTGATGAGTGAATGAATGTGTGTGAGTCATTTTTCTCCTATATAAATAGAGAAGATGTATAGACAGATATATTTAAATTTAACAAAGAATTAAAGAATTATATCTAAATACATTTACCAAATATTGTTAAGAATTTCATACAAATATAGCTTCAAATAATATAATTCAGAAAAAAGTTTCTTTTAAAAAATCACATAAGTACTTTAAAAAAAATTGATCAAAATGTTAGAAGTGAATATAGTTATAATCTTAGATCATCAGAAAAGTTATTTATTATGGTTTCACACACACACACACATAAAATACCCAGTAACTTTGAAAACACTAAAATGCTGTCAAAGCTTCTATTCTAACATCAGATAATTTCAACTCCAAAAATCCATGGTATTTTCATATTTTATATTAGTCCACACTTGACGAATAAAACTGTTTAGTAATAGTTTGTTTTTGAGTCAATGAGTTTGAAGTCGACAACTTTCTTTTTTAATTTAACCTGGAAAGGTTATTGCAGATCCTTTCAAAATGTATACAAAGCATTTTATGAATTATAATGTTTTGTATGAGAGAAAAAGTGTATTTGCGTGTTATACCGTCAACCAGTTTTGCCTAATGAAAAGACATCGCCAATTCAAAACATGTCGCCAAATACTGGCAGCGTTATTAATATACAGTTTTCGAACGTTAGCGGAACAGTTTCCATTATTGACTATATAACGCGGCATTTGACAACGTCTTTTGAGTTAACGAAATTGATCTACGAAATAATACGTAAGAGAGAGAGAACCAGAAAAGACAAAAGCTATTTATCGCTTAGTTATACAATAAATAGTAATGAAAAATATTTTTCAATAGGGGTAAGGTTGTTTAATATTTCAAAAACAATTTTCCATACAGGTATGATGTGGTGTGAGTTTTAATCACACAAAACTTAGTAGAAATAAACTATAGTTTAAAAAAACTAAAAAGCACGCTTTTATGGTTAATCGAACTAAAAAGTAAAATAATTCTTAACATAAGAATAAAATGATTTACGAGAAAATTAATGTCATTGTGGTAAAAGCGTGGAGTGCTCTATATCAATTGTTATAATTTCTTACTAGTTCTATTCCGAAATGCTGAATTAATGTAAAAATTTAGTACAAAGCACCCCACGCTTTTACCACAATGGCATTAATTTTCTCGTAAATCATTTTATTCTTATATTAAGAACTATTTTACTTTTTAGTTCGATTATCTACAAAAGCGTGTTTTTTATATTTTTTAAACTATATTTTATTTTTTTCATTTTTTAGTTTGATCTACAGTAAAAGAGCATGTATTTTTAGTTTTTTAAACTATCATTTATTCATACATTTTTTTTTTTTAATAATTTTTCGCCCACGACCGAAAACATTTGCCCATCCCTGAGTTAGAATAAATTATTTTTTTTCACATGCACGAGTCTTTTTTTTATTATTATTTCCATTTTCAGAAAGACTGGACAATTGCTTATATTATGATAAGAAATTGCTGACGCAAAAAAACGTTTTCACTTTTAGGGTTACTCATAATCTTTTAGTCGCTAAATCTGGAAATGGGATTTGAAATTAGTCGCCAAGTCTGGAAATGGTATATAGAATTTGTTACTAAATTTGGCAATGGTACATGGAATTAGTCACCAAATTTGGAAATGGTATAATGAATTAGTCCCAAATTTGGCAATGGTACATGGAATTAGTCACCAAATTTGGAAATGGTATAAGAAATTAGTCGCCAAATTTGGATTATCCTGTCTCCTGATTATCCTGTTCAGGCTTGGAAAAATTAGAATTTATTGTATTGTCATGGCCCTGACAAGGGGCAAAATTTCAAATTAAATCTGCCCTTTTTAAATGGGTAAAATCAAGTTCAAAGATGCCGTTACATACAAGAGTGAAACTTATAAAAGCATGTTAAAAAGGAACCAATGGATGGAATATTTAGGGGTAAAATATAGGTTTTAAAATACTGAATTCATTTTTAAAAAAGATAGAATTCAGGATTCCTTTGACATTGACTATAGCGGTCAAAATTAAATGCGGTACCTTAAAGAACAGAGGCCTACTTCAGTTATCAAACGGATGAAATTTAAAATCGTTTCCCTTTTTTCTATTTGCACAGTGAAAAAAGACTGAAGATCACAAGAACATTAAATGATTATTTGGATCTTGTATTATTCAAGAATTGTGTTTTTAGCCGATGTTACGTTAAATTTGACAGTATTTTTTTTATTTCTTTATTTGTCTTCTAAATCAGTGTTAAGCAAATAGCGGTCCGTCAAGACACTCAGAAAACCAAACAGACAGAAAAACGTTCACTATATGTGGGTCAATTTATATCTGTGAGCAAATTTTTCTTTGCGTGAAGATTATCAAGAGTAAATATAGATGCAAGTTGGCTGACATTAACTTGCAGGCTGTGATGAGAGTTTCAACAAGCCATCTCATTCCTGATTTTTAAAAAAAATTATAGAAAAGTGTGTTAGGTACATTTGTCTTATTAAACTGTTCTAAAATTAAATAGGCTTGCAGCTATAGATGATATGAAATTCACAAAAAAAATAAATTGAATAAAAGTGCTACTGAACTTATATTTATTGATTTTTATGCTACAATTTATACCTTTTCTGAGATGCAAAGTTAACTAATGAATACAACCATTTTGAAAAGGTGAGGCCCTCAGGTATCTTACGCTTCTACAATATTGCACTAGAACCAAAACAATTTCCAACCCTGTTCTATAACACTTAATATACATATTTAAGTTTTCTTTTTGGTGACAAAAATATCTCATTCTAAGATTTATTTACATACTCCAGACAGTATACTATATAAAATTAGCTTTTACCGGCTTACGCTACAAGACTGTGTACATAAAAACAAAAGAAAGATGAAAATCGTTGAGGAATGTTGAATGTGTAGAGTAATTTTGCGATCAATATGCATCAGATGTTTATTGAGTCGTGAATAGGAAACAAATAAAACATTATCGACAAGTCAATATTGCTTGTTCGAGAAGGCGCCCAAAAGTTGGTGGAGATTGCACCAATCTTGAATGTGACAATATTTACCATAAGAAGGGAGCATAAACAATGACATTTTTGTCCATAACAAACAATTTCCCGATAAGCAATGTTGATAAAAGATAATGGTATCCCTCAGAGCAGGGCAACGTGGTGGCACAGGGTTATAGATTGATCATTACGAGAATTGCTTCGGCTCTGCTCATATCGCGTAATATCTGATTGTTCTTCTTTTTCATTTTCGACAAGCATACGAGTAGAATGGTGTATAGGTTTAGTGAATTGTGATAATACATTGTGTTAAATTTCGCTTCTTCCTCTCCCTTAACTACTCTGCTTTTCCCTATAATGAAAGGAACATGATTATCGAGGAGGTCGAATCAGGGTCAATTTATATTGCTAATTGCTTCCAAAGCACGGACAAATTTTTTTCATAGATTATTGCTCTACCAAATCTGAATAGCCCTGTACCATGAGGTGCATCGTACAGAATTACTCTCAAATATATTTTCGAACCTCAGCCACGTAAAAGTTGGAGAGACTTCAATGAAAGCTCACCGATAGTAAATTGTGGATGAATAGTGAAATGTGTAGTTGGGGGTTAGACCAGTTGTCTTCAAACTTTTTTAGCTCACGGAACGCCTAGAACTTGAAAATGCTTTCGTGGAACCCCTAGAACTAGAAAGTGTTTTCGTAGAGCCCCATTCCATATACATAATTCGAAGAATATATCTCAAATAATATTTAAATTAGATCAACATGTTATAAGCACTTTATGTAAAGGCAATTAAAAAAAGTATTGTATTTATTATTAAAAAATTACTATCTAATTTTTTAATATGATTTATTCATTAACAATATTAACCCAACGGTCTGCACGTAAAATTCCCATTCCAGAGATATTTTTCTGCCTTCGCAAGATTCCCAAGCGCCCGAGCCGCATTCTTAAAAACGACTCAACCGCTTTTGAGAACCCACCTGAAACAAAAAAAATGTGCGGTGCATTTTGAACATCTCCAGAATGGCAAGACTTTAAGTGCAGAAGAGAGTTAATTTGATCCCAAATTTCACTTATCCGCCATTATATTTAGTAACTGGGATATGTGCTTGATTTTTTTCACACAAACTGTCGAAGTCTAGGTTTATTCAAATTAGATGCAATCGCTTTACTTATTCAAAGTTTAGTTTGTTTTTATACTTTGTTTTTGTAGCCCCAGGAGAAATATATTTTACTTAAGCATAGTGTCAAAAGAATGGCATAAAAGTTATAGCTGTGTAGAAATCCCGTTTATTTCGTATGAGTTTACAACCTAAAATTTAAAAACTCTTCTTGTTAAATTTAGGTACAACATCGACTCTGTTGATGTTGATTACTCTTCACTCATTATAGTATTTTTTTCACAAATGCAAAAAAATAGGCTTTTCCATTCGAGAAGCTTATTTAGTTTTTGCAAAGACATTGCTTTAACTAAGAGGTATAAAATTCTCATTGGAACTCGAGTAACAACAGAATATTCTACAATTTGTTGAGGAAACATATATATATATATAAAAAGATAAAGCGTTTTTTTTCTTAATATTCTTCTATTGTATATTATATTAATAAAAGTGTTGCATAATAAAAGGTTTTTATATATAATTAAAATTTTCAATTTAATGAATTTAACACAGCTATACAAACATAGAGAACGTGAATCCATTTTTGCTACAAATTTATTTTTCTCACTTACTTATTTTTATTGTGACTTGTGGAAACCCTGGGTACATACTTGTGGAATAGGGGTTCCGTGGAATTTTGTTGACGACAGCCTGTGATATCATAGGTTTCGGTTCTGAACACATTAGTGCTTTACCTGACTATTGTGTGGGCGTTTGAGAGAGAGGAGGCTTCAGGGGCAGTAAAACAGAGTAGGATTAGTCTTTGAGATGGTATGAGGACGAGGCATGGACATATTAACAATATAATCTAAAGACTTAAAAATACGCTGATTATGTACTAACAAAGTAAACTTTAATACTGGTTAATACCTTATGTTGATTGTACCTATTCAAAATATTATATTCGTGTGGCAATATAGCTATTTCAAATTGCAAAATATATATATATATATACTTATATATATATATATATATATATATATATATATATACCATATAAGGAAAAAAAAACAGCATATGTGAAAACAGAAGTGCTAAATATATATTCCTAATAAAATATATTTTATTAGAAGAATATTTTTAATTCCTTGTCTGTAGCTGGGTGGGGTGGAGGGCATCGAAATATTATTCACTAGAAAGAAAGGGGTTTGCCAGTTCAAGGTTGAGAACGGGTTGAACCAAACACATTTGAAGATACTAGTGGAAGTGTCGTATCCATTGGGTATGGGGTACCCAGGGGCCCGGTAAGCTGGACTTAACCAAGTCTCTGGCCTGTAGATCTTGGGGGCCGAAATGAGCTTAAATCGGCACTTAGTGATCAATGACTAGCTGTACCCTGGGTCCCTATGCAAAAGTAGGCCACACCTGCAATCGTTTTAAGTAAACATTACACAATATACGTTGATAAGTATTGGTACAAACAATAACCGCAACAAATAAATGCGTGAGACTCACAATCACACAAACAAACTTGGTCGACTGTCGCCTTGCAATTAAATAAGTAATCAATGTTAGTAGCGTAACGTACACTGCGGGGGAGCCCAAGACGCTAGGGGGCCAAAGTCTGACTGACACCAAATACGTACCCTTTGTAAGATTTGGCTTGGGGCACAAAACCTAACTTTGCAGGGGCCTAATATTCTTCGTTACATCACTGATCAAGGTGCATAATAATAGGCCAAAGTCTAGATACGGATGATGGCTGTGACGTAACGTACACTGCCGCAACAACCGCATTACACGGGGATAAGAACTCTATAGGGCTGAAAGCTTGACTGATACTAAGGCGTGTGTAGCCTACAAGATGTGGATTTAGAAGCATCGGACTCTGGAGCCGAGCCCTGGAGTTCGATGCTCAGCACCCTCCAGTACACACACGGAGTACGTGCTCACGTTAAATCAGTGGGTCCGAAAGTCTTGTGGACTGAATCACAAGTGCAGGGGACTGGAGAGACGGATTCCCCTCCTTCGGTTATGCCAAAATTGTGGAGGTGGAGATGGTGTGGCCGCTCAGGAAATTTCAACAGCGAGCTAAATCGTACTGTTGTTACCTGTAGCCTTGTATGTGCTCAAGGCCAAAACTTTCACAGGCGTACTTCTAGCCTTGCCACGATGTTCGTGGGCCTCGGTTTGGGTAACGTATAAACAACAACAATTTGGGCTTGAGGCCACAAAACCTTACCTGATGATTTTCCGGGGGCAAGAGTTAAACGTTACACGCCATGATAGACATGATATAATATGCGGTCTTGCTCTAAGAAAATAATACAATAGTGTGTCTTTCCACTTGAGAATATGTCCATGAATAACATCTGGTGATTATTTGTATTCGTATCATGATCTGACTGAGGCCGAGTCGAGCAGTCAATCTCTCTCTTCCCAAAGCAGACCCTGTGAGCCAGGGGACAGCTGGTTTATGCTGGTATTGTCTTTGTAATGAAAAACACTATAATAGGGCACAAAGATAAGTCCATTTCTCTAAATATTTATACAAAACAACATATTTTTATAAGTAATGCTCTTTCCCAAAGTTTCCAATCTTAAACATTTGTGTAATTTTCTAATTTAACAAACATTAATCGAACCTACTTATCTATATATTTTCAATTATATTATTCCTGATTTACAATTTCTTGTACAGCTATTTATACATTTCAATCTCATTTTGCCAAAATTAAATTGGAAATGATTAAAACAACGAAAATTATCCTTAATTTCATGAGGAAAAGAAATATTCCATGAAAAATAATCATTTTGAAAATCGAGTTTAATCTTCTATTTGTTTAAAGAAGCAAACTACAAACGATATTTTTAAGAAAAAAAATAATAATGCCTTTTAATTTCTGAATCTTTTATAAATTTGATTAAAAGAACAGTTTAGAAATGCTGAATGCATATGTATATGAGCACAACTATTCTAAAATATTCTCGTGCATTAAAAACAAAAAGAGTCCATTTAAAGTAAAGAATAAGGTGTCGAAAATCAATCTTTTATATGCGTTTTTTAATAGTAATTCAATTAATTCCTTTACAAAGAAAACCTAGTTTTAGTACACAAACACTGAATTTATTTTCATTCCCATTTCATTTTATTTTTTTATTTTATTGGGTCGTGACATATTTTCTTCGCTATTATTTTATTCTTTGAGAAACAAAAACAAATTCCAACATATTTACTTAAGAGCTTTAGAAATTAAAAAAAATAGAATTCTGTTTCCAAAATGGATAGTTTCAGGATATAACTGAAACAAAGTAACAATTATAGCTACTTATCTGAAAATAAACAGGTCATTTGTTTAAAATAGGTCAAGGACAATCAAAGACAGTTACGATCACATAATCTACGTAATCTACGTATGAATTAGTTTTTGTTATTTATCGTTTACACAATTCAGTGAATCGAATTTTAGGACAACTCGAAATTTCAAGGAAACACAGATAAAGGATAAGCTCCCTTCCTGTATACGCCTTTCAAGGCGTAGCGCACTATTGAGGTTCTACTTAAGTAAGAGATAAATATCGGGGAAAGATAAACATGAAAAAAAAAAGACTGAAATCTAATGAAGGAAAAATAATTATTTCTACAGAATTCAAAATGTTACTTTAGATGTTTTGTTAAAATCAACAATCTGAAGTAACATTTATAAAAATACAATAAGCATTTTGAAGTACAGTCGGGCGTCTATATAACAAGTCGCTAAATCCGGAAAAAAGTTCGATATATAGATAATTCGTTTACATGAGGGTTCATCTTTTATAAACCATAAAACAAATTTTAAATTCGTAACACACTACCACATATATTAAAAAATTATTCACATTTTTTTTAAAGTGGCGTTTATTTATATATCTTACACCCATCAAAAAAGAAAGAAAAGCAAGAAAAACTGCAAGGAGAAAACAAAAAGAAAAAGAATGTCGAAGGATTCACTGTATTTTCAAAAATTAAAAATAATTTTATACTAAACTAATTTTAAGGACATTTTATATATTTAAAAGCATACAAGTATTAAACATACATTGACATAATTAGAACACAGGGACAACTCCACTGAGGGTGAAAGAAGGTAAGAAGAACGTGTGAACTGGCAATGGGGTTAAAGGTTACTTCTTGGATAAACGTCCAGAACTCTATTGCTCTCGGCGGCGAGGATAGAATCTAATGACCAACTCAAGATTTATGACTACAAAATGAAAATTTAAGAAAGATTACTAAGATAACTAAAGAGAGAAATTTTTTTTCCATACTTAAAAAGGGAGAACAAAAGTGATGAATCACAAAGAAAAAAGTTCGTTATGTAGAAAATGCACTTTTACGAAAAAATCATTAGTAGTGTTCAGGTTCAGGAAACCATAGCCATAGAAAAATTCATATTGTATATAGGTTCGACTGTATTTGAAAGGTCTCATCTGAATTAAATTTATATCAATTCTCTTTCTTCTCAATGTCACAATATTAGACTAAAAGATATATATATATATATGTAAATGCGTTAAGATTCCAGGAAAATGGAGAATTTTTTTGTCCCAAAGTTAATTTTTTTCCGCTTCCAGCATTTCTTGAATCACCAATATTATTGTAAAATGTATTCTTAACCAGGGGTAGGCAGAAAACTTTTGCCATTGTGAGTCAAACCTATCTT
Organism: Trichonephila inaurata madagascariensis; assembly: GCA_019973955.1. Lineage (NCBI taxonomy): Eukaryota > Metazoa > Arthropoda > Arachnida > Araneae > Nephilidae > Trichonephila > Trichonephila inaurata. Next base: position 124,330 of record BMAV01008535.1, read on the forward strand.
TATAGTTCAAGCGCCGCCCAGCAAAATTTTTTAAATTGTTCGATTCCCGTGTAATGCATGCAGAGTTAGAGAATATAGCGCTCAAGAATACAGATTTACAGTTTTATTATATATTAATTTTGCATTATTTAAAGATTTTTATTAACAAAAAAATAAACAACACAAAATATACTGTTCCTCGAACATAAATAAAAAATTATAATTACTCATATAATGCGCATTATGTGTATGTTTTAAACATATTTATTAAAATAAGAAATAAACAAGGTAAAAATAAGCATTCCTTCAATGTAAGAAAAACTAAACTCAGTGGCGCAACAGCCGGGGCCATAATGTACCATCTCAGTTTTTCGTGACCCCCTGGGCGCTGAGATTGCATGGACTTGGTGTTCCAGTTAGGTGAACAATCTTGGTTCCCAGAAACGGTACTCATTTATTGATCCACTGAAGGGAATTCCTTCTCTCTCTCTCAATGTAGTGAAATAAAAAAAAGTACTTTAATGCGAACTTTGTCCCTGCACCGTCTGTGAAGGGGGTGACCTCTAAAACCCTCCTCTCCTTATGTACATCATTGTGTAAAACCAAAAGTGAAAAACAAAGAACATGCAGTTTTTTCTCTATTCAAACGATTAAATTTCTCCAACAATGACATCTAACCATTTCAAATAGCTGTGTGTTGATTTATTTTACCTTTCAAAAAATTTTTTTTCATAATTCCGTAAATTTGCTTTCCATAACTTTGAACAAGGTTGTCCAATAAGCTCCATTTTAAAATTAGTAACTTTCATACACAAAAATTGACAAATTTGTGAGGTAACCACTGTAAATAGTGAATATTATTAACAACACCAATGTTCCAGGCTCTCGAGCTTTCGGTGACGGATCTCATTTGTGAACCATGGTCCAACGACGAGGAGCGACACTGACTGGGACCGCGCTTCTAACTACCACACCAACGGGAGGACGTTTCAGCTCTGGACAGATTTAACGTCCTATACGGAGGGTCTTCGGTGCAGGCTCCGGGCTTTCTGTGACGGCCGGTCCTTGCCTTACTAAGCTACCGCGGCCGCATTCAGAAGTTCTGTTCTACAAAGTGATACCCGTTTGGGTATTGTAAACAAAAAAAAAAATGTACTTATAAAATACAAAATTTTTCTTATTTCTACACATATTAACGTCTTAAAAGCTAAATTCGATGAGATTAAACTATTGATTTAATTTTGCAGAAACTATCGAAACTACGTATCTACCGTATCAATGACAAGGGCCCCAGGTATAGGGACACT
>BMAV01008536.1:0-32450 GCA_019973955.1 Trichonephila inaurata madagascariensis
TTTGAAATTTTTTAAATCTACGTGTTTATGTAGCTTTTCCCTTGGGGTCTGTGGGCAATTTTTTGAGTAAAAAAAGGGGTAAAAAGAGTTAAATTTTTTGGGAGTGGTGAGTGAAGATTAACGTCGCACTGTTCATACACGAGGGTTTTTGGCGACGGACCCATTGAACCATGGTAAAGTGACGTGGACGACACCTGAACTGGCACCCCCCTCTAACTACCACCCCAAGGGGAGGATTTTCAGCTCTCGACAGATTTAACGTGCATCGCTCCCCCACACGGCGGGTTTTTAGTGGGTAATTTGGGCTTTCAAACCCTCCCGGGCCCGCCATGCCCTGCCTATCCGATCCTTGACCCGGGGCTCCCCACCCCATTAAAAGTTTGGGAACCACTGATCTAAATCAAAGATACATATTTCTTTATAAATTAATGGCTTTTTTGGCACAGCTTGATGATATATACGGGTATATAACTTTTAAGATAATGAAACAACTAATCAAATTTCTATAGATATGATGTCAAAAGTGTATCATCATTTAAACAAAACAAGGTAAAAAGTGGTGACATTTTAACCAGGTGTGAGTCGTAGACAAAAACATATCCTAAAGAAGAATTTTGAAAATAAGGATTTTAACTAAAAAGTGTGATATAGAGAGAAAAGAGAATTTACTTTTTAATGTGAAAAGAGTAGTCGGGATATCTTTTTCACCAGAATATACGATGATTTATGATTCTAAATGCTCGCTTTTTTTAAACTTTTCGCTCTGCTTTGTTTAATGTTAAAGAGTACATATCATTTTTCATGTTTAAATCAATATAAAATTTTCCGACTACTTTTTCCGTAATCTCAATTAAAAAAAAGGAAATCAGTAAAAAAAAAACATGATAAAAAAACTTATTTGTCTAGTATTACAAGAAAATAAAATTAAGCTTATGTTTACACTTATTCAAAATGTAGCGTTTTAAATTCTTGCTATATTTTACATCCATACACAAATATTAAGTTCTCTATGGAATAAACCTGGGGAAAAAAACGCTTTTTGAATTAATATATATTCATTCTTACAGAAGTATTTGAACAACTACAGCGCCTTTTTAATTCCATCACACCAAATCAAAATAATTTACCAATTAATAATAAAAACAACGATGAGTAGCATTTTGTTCATGACTTGGAATTTTGCACCCACTCAAATCTTCCCACCTTAGAAATTATGAATTTGCTGAGAAATAACAAAGGAAATAAACGTTAAAATATAAAGGCCGCATACGTCAGGACACTAATTAAAATATTAATTTTGCGTTTAATTCATAATTTAAATAAATAGCAATCGCAAAATAAAAAAATAATTTTTTTTTTAATTATCAGAGGCAAATATGCAAATTTTATCTTGATGATCATTAAAATAGCATGAAATTGGAAGGGGGAAAAAAAAATATTTTTTGGGGAATTTCAAAAAAAAAAAAATTCCCCCCTTTTTTTTTCAAACGGGTTGTACCCGTTTTCCCCTACTACCCCAAACAGAAAACCCCTTGTTTGAATTCCCCTCTAATTACAAAACTGAAATTAACCTATAAACAACAAACACTCTGAAAAACAGTTCAAAACACTTTTTTTCACATACAATTCTGAGGAAAAAACAAAAATTACTTTCGATAAAATCAAAAAATATCGCTATCGTGGGGCACACAAGGGGGTCGGGGACCCCCCCGAGCCCATTTTTTTGATTGATTATAATTCTAAGTATATAATACGTAAAATTTAATTAAGTATTTGTTATTTTAATGATTAATTTTATTAATTAATGCTAATTATTCATTCAATAATTAGTTTTTAATGTGTTTTTTTCCCAAAAATCGATAAAATCAAAATACAAGAATGGTGACCTTTCGACCCGGGACCCCTGAAAAATTTCTGTGTGCGCTACTGATCGCTGTGGATACAAACACTCAAAAAACCACAGGGAAAATTCCATTCAATGGAAAGATAACCATATGAAGAGAATAATGTCTTTCAGTCGTATCTTCCAAATGAACATTGGAAATTCGAAGTTTTATGTGCAAAACTGGTATCGGTGCCATAGAGACGACTTTTGAAAAGCTTGTTTGCATCTTTCTGGCAACCATAAATTTAAGATGTCGTTTGGAAAGTTACATTTCAGAATACTGGTAGTGGAAAACTTGGCGACCTCCTGTGGTTGCAAAAGGGAAACAATACGGCATTTGTTTCTCTACTAGTGCAGAGTGGATAATAACCTTTGTTGCTACATATCCCACAACACCTGTAACAGTGCAGTCGCAGTCATATATTTGGAATATTAAGGTGACTCACAACGCCGTTCCAAAGGATGGAGAAGCAACAAATCGTTTTTCGGTCATAGGTAACGATCTGGTGCAGTATAAAAGTTTTTATTCAATCTTAAAAAAAAAAGAGTAATACAATTATCCAAGTGTCTCTTCTTGTTGGCAGTTTTCAGATTCAAAGCCATATAAAAATCCAATTTTTTTACACCTTGCTCACAATCAAACACCTAATGTGTAAGACATACTACTCTGCCACTCGTTCTCAATTGTTTATAATGTGGGGGTCAGTTTCACCATACTTCACAGAAACGGACACAGTTCCGTTGTAAAGACCATTGCTTTTATTTTATAACTTTAAAACTCTTCATAACATTGTTGAATGGTGATGCAGTAATATCCTATTTTACTACTTTCAGTGACAATTGCAGCAAAATGATCGGAAAGAAAAATCACTTAGGAGGCAACTTTCATTAACCCTTTAAGGTTAATTTTTCGGTTAACGACCCCGAGCAAGTTTTTAAATCCCCCACAATTTTTTATTAAAACTGTTTTGTTCGTCATCAGAACTTTTGCTATGCCGGCTAACAATGGTTTCATTGTTTTCTTCCCTCAAGGTGACAAACCTTGTTTCTGGCGATTGTTCCCACCTTCATCATCACTGTTTACAACAGAAAATTCATCGCCTGATTCCTTATTTGTTAAAATTTTATCAGGTGTAACAATTCGTTTTCGTCGACACAGCGCCATCTAGGATTATCGTAAATTCACCAGCTTTTAGAAAAATATTTGCTTCGGTGCTTCTAAGGTATAAGGCTAAAATTATAATACTATTTGCTGCCAATAGATGGCCCTACCTCCTTGCAAAACCTCAGACGTAAATAAACGGCTTTACTAACCGAGACTAAACACACAAAACGAAAATATGCGTTCATACCTGATGTATATATACATCATTACCACTCAAAGGATTAAACCACAAATCAAATTTAGAGCTTGATTGTTTAACCAAAGCAAATCTTAGAAAATGTAAGAATCGATACTAACTTGACATTCGAGGCCTAGATAAAAAAGCAATTTTAAAAAACAATGTGAACATTTTATATTTAACTTAAAACATATAACACACATGTACTTTATATCTCTAATTTAAATTAGACTAAGATCTTTCAAATAGACAACATAACTAAAACAATATTGGTTTAAATACTTATAAATCACAATTTAAAGAATTCATTCAAAATAAAATTAACCTTATTTTCAAATAAAATTCAAAATGTCCTATTTTCTTTGTTTATAATAAATGTATTAATATGCAGATAATTTAATTTCTGGTGCAACTCTGACTTCACGGTAATAAGAATTCTTCACTATTGAACTATCTTAATTTATTTTGCTATTATGTGAAAGAATGAATAAATTAATCACATATAAATGAGTTTATAAGGAGTTAAAAAAATATGTACAATATACAGATCAACTCGTAATTTTTTTTGCAATGAAAAATTTTCACAATTAAAACAAGAAATTTGGATCATTGTTTTTATGAATAAATCAAACAAACAAAATGGATAGAATTAATAGCACAGTAATTTGTAATAAATATACAACTTCTATTCTCATGGAATTCCTTCAGTATCCAAGATAAGATGGAAAGCATAATTTATGACTACTAAAATACCTCATCCTGCTAAGAAAAGAAAACTTGAAGAATGAACATCCATACAAATTTTTATTTGATAACAAATCTAGCAGTTTCAAACTAATAGATATTATGACAGCCTTTATTCAATAAAAAAAAACAGGGATGCAAATTTATACTTCAATGAAGAAAACTAATAGAAGCCGTTTTACCTATTAAAAAATGTTTCAGTCCCTCTACATCAAAAGATTAGCACACAATAAACTAAAAATAACAATAATAAATAAAGTGCACATTTATCGAAAAAAAACTCGCCAAAAATTTACCAGTTTCCTATTTATTCTCAATTTAAAAAGTTCAAAATTACATCCATATTATTTAAGAAAACTACCTTTTTAAAATAAACTAGTCATTCACAGAAATAAAATCTTTTATTATGATAATGATACAGGCACAAATATTTTTGTCAGAGGTGATTGACTGTTTATTAATGTCACATTTCAAAGTAACATGACGGACATTGATGACAAACGTTGAGCCACGACCAAACAACAAGGACAACTCCCAAGATGGCACCACATTTTCAAACTTACACACCACTGATTATAGACAAATTTGAGACTTTACAAATTTAACATACATCAATCCTGCTACACGATGAGTCTTTGGTGGCATCAGGAATCAAGCCCATAATTCAACTCCAACAAACCCTAGTTTCGGGCTTGTAATCATGACAATTGGACTACTACAATCACATAGACAAATTGATATTTTAAAAATAACTGGTAGTTATATATTAAAAATATGTAATTTTTAGATGTATTATTTATGATAAAATGAAAATATTTATATTTATAACATATATACAGGAATTCTACACAGATGTAGGTTCTCAATAATAACATAATTAATACAACAATTTAATATTAAAGTTGAACTAAAGCATTGCAACTTTGGAAGAATTTTTTAACCAATAATATACTAAAAAAAGAATATATTATTAACCTTAAAGTTCAAATTTTTAAAAAACTAGACATATATGTTTAAAAAAAAAATAAACATAATTATAACTGTGGTTCTGTATATATAATCTAACATTGAATTTTAGAAAATAATCTAAAAACTAGGCATCAATAATACAAATAAACATATCCATCAATACTTTCTTAAGAATTTAAATAATAAAAAAATTTAATTGAAATTTATAAAATAATAAAAAGCCATTTTTCTTTTAAAAAAATAAAAATATTATATACATCATAAGTTATTTCAAATATATGAAAATTAAGTAAACAAATCAATTATATGAATACAAACAACAAATTTTCGTATATTTTCAATAATTATAGCTTTAAATAAAACAATATTAAAATTTCTATCTAAACATCTATTTGGCTTTTAAAAGTGATCAAAAAATGGTGGATAAAATTATTTCTTTATATTTTACCTAATATTCAAAATACATATGAAAAAAAGAAACAGATATGAAGAGTTGAATTCATATATATACATTACAGAAAAATTTACAACCATTTAAATATTTTCATATACATGAACTTGAGTCATAGAAAAACATTTTTAATACTTCAGAATAAATAGAGATATTAAATTTAAAAAATATACACATTTAACTTCACAAGGGGAAAGGGACATTTATATACAAATATATTAAATTTTAAATAACTCACAAAACCAAACATATATATTTGTATCAATTTCACAGATCAGAGTATCAAAAGTACTTTCAATGCAGTCATAACAATGTATGCTCAACAAAACAGTTCATTGCAACAGATCATATTTTTAATGTTTATTCAAAGTTGAATATTCTGCTGTTAATATAATACTTAAAATCTGCTTTTTTTTTTGTAAAAATGTGTAACAGGTTATAAACAGTATTTATATATTTTACCTTTAAAACTACTGAAAATAGATTAATTGAAATTTTCTTCGTCTTTCAAAAATAAGTTTTAAAATGAATTTTCAGATTGGCACACTATCTGCACCTAACCTAATGACATTAACTTTATGACATAAAAGTGACATTATATGTCATAAGGAAAACATTCAAACTTTAGGAACAAATTTATTTTAATCCTGTACGGTGCATGAGGGCACAGGTTGTTATATCATAATGCGGAGGTAGTTTAGCACCAATACGACACAAAAATCTATTACGTATGTAGAAGTCTGATTTTGGCTGCAACATGTCATGAGGCGTCACATCAGCCATAGATCCTGCTGCTAGTAAACGTTCACTTTCCAACAATTCTGCTGTCTTAAGTTCATCCTCTCTCGCTATTCGTTCCTGGACTGTCATGTTAAGTAAACCACCTTTGCTGGTGTTCAATACAAAAAGTAAAATCACACAAATAACAGATATTATCACAAAGTAGATGAAAAAGACTTCAAGAAATATATATCCTTTGTAATCTACAATAGCACCAGCAGCAATTGAGACAACTGCCAAACCTAAATTTTGCACAGATTGCATTATTCCATAAGCTGTACCAAGCTGGTGTTCTGGTACCTCAAGTGCAACCATAGGCCATAAACCGCAAGCTAACAAGGAATATGTCAGTCCGATTCCAATCATTGGTATCCATGGGTTAATAGTGGTAAATCCCAACATCATATGACATACTAAGGTCAGAAATACTGATATAAAAACCCACATAAGATTCCGACCAACTTTATCAACCATGAAGCCTAATAGTGGAGATGCTATAGCCGATATTAGGTACACAATACTATCAACAGTATTTGCAGTATCATGATCCAACCCATATTTTCTTGCAAAAAATACACTACCCAAGCCAATGAAGGGGAAAATGGCCGAATAGTAAGTAACACAAACAGCAGTAATGACCCAAAACGTAGCAGGGAAGTCTTTTATGTCTGATAATCTAACAACTTCTCCACATTGTCCAGCCGCTTTATTTAAAATCTTCTCGGCTCTCCAGTCAAAGAATCCCATTATGAGAGCACATATAAGGGATAATACACAAGTTAAAGCTGCAATGAATAGTGTAATACCCAAAACCGCAGTACCTGAATGATGCTGGGCCACTTCTCGATAAATTGCAGGTGTGACATTGAAATTCACCGCACTACCAACACGGGCAAAACTCAATTGCATTCCAAAAACCATATTTAACTCTTTACCTTTGAACCAACTCACAGCATAAGTATTCTGTGCAACAGATAGTGATTCTCCTCCAATTCCAAATATAAATCTGCCAAATTCCATGAGCCAATATTTGTCAACAAGAGCACCAAGAGCAAAAACGAACTGGCCAGCTAGAATAAAAGCACTGAAAATTATAGCTCCCAGCCGGATACCAAACACTCTATCAATTAGAAAACCACCGAAAAAACACAATATCACATTCGGCCATGAGTACCAAGAATACAAATAGGTAAACTGTAGAGTTGATACCCTCATGTCATTCATAATTTGATCCTGTAAAGCACCAGGATTGTCATAACAGAAGTAGCTTCCGAAGCTGAGGAAGCACATGAAAATCAGAGCAAAGTACCTGTGAGCAGGTTTTCTTGGGTTGCATAATGCCCATAGACAAAAGGATTTATCTTGATCGTTCGAATCAGTTGGTACTTCTCTTACACTTGATTCACGAGAAGAAATCTCACTTTCCGTTTCTCGCATCATTTTGATAGTTCATACACAAAAGCCGAAATTTACATAGATAAGGCACTTTTCTTCACACCTCCTAAAACACAATCAGCAAATCCCATGATTTTTAAGGCAATATAGTTCTTTGATGCATCATTAATGATTTCAAAACTGAGTCAGCAAAGTTTTCTCTCAAAAATTTTGTAGTTCACAAATAACAATGAAAAATAATGTGGCAATATATCATGTATTTACTCACAGCTTCGACAACTGTTGATACAACACAGTTATACTCATACTAATCACTCAGCTTAGCATCACACACACACACAAATCAATTTCGTTATAATCAGATATCGATATAACTATTGTAATCCTTCCTATCGTATTTTTTATTGAAATTATTTTTAAGCCCAAAAAAATTTAGATAAAAGAAAATTGGGTGGCGATATTAAAACACACTTAATTTATTTGAGAATATGAAAAAATACAAAATTTATTGATTACAGGAAATTACGGAGAATCATTAACATTTATGTAAAAAAAAAACTAATCTATACCATGTGATTATATCGAAATATTTTATAACGATCAAACTGATAGATTTTCGAAGATAGATCTCGTTATTTTTGTGAGCATTCTAGTATTAACCGGGTTGGACAAAACGAGCATTTTGATCGATGGGTCTTCTCCAACTGGCACTCGATTAGCTAAATTGTCACAAACCAGAACTTAATGTTTTGTAATTCGCTAAAAATAAAAGTAACATTTGAATTTAGGATCTTTCACCATTAATTAAAAGCATATGATTAACTATTTATTTAAATGAAAAAAAGAATCAATATTAATATATGCAATAAAATAAGCAATATTAAGGTTCTATTTTGAATCCATGAACGTAATTTTAGCCCAATAAAATCACTATTTTCGTTCGCTTAGATTCGTTCATCGATTTCAGTCAGAAGAACAAAAAAATTAGGAAGATTTCTCTGTAATTACATTTTCCTTCTAATGATTGAAACTCTTTTCAAATGGTTCTTAAATACCTGAAAATCCATAGATGAATCATAAAAAGGTGATAATGTGATATACGAGTGCTACGCACCAAGTTATTGTTTTTGTTCGCCAAGATGGGAGATAACATTACAATATGGTTACCTTGATATTTTTATCGTGGGATAATATGGTTGCCATAGGAATAACGTATACTAAAGTGAATTTTCATTGGGGTTTTTCCCCGTTTTAATCCTATTAATTTCAGACCAAATTAATTCGATTTCTTTAAAAATTTAACCATTTTGCTTGCAAGCATTCTACTGCCTCAGTCATGTGTTGCATTTTGTGCTATTTTCGAATATGGATACTTCTAATATCATTGGTGAGTATACCAGTTTATTTTTTTAAAAGAATATAAGGGTTGTGCTTTTAATTATCGCGCATTTCCACTTTATTTTACTTTTAAAAAATGCATTTTTAAACGTTCCTTGTTCGATGAAGTTCATTAAAGGAACCCGCAGTTTTTAGAAATTGCAAGCTATCAGCAATTATTAACTGATATTTATTATTGATTAATTTTAATATATATTATGTAATTATTTTACGTATAATATAATATAATAAAAAATACAATTATTATTATACATAATTAATATATTATATGATCACTATTATAAATAATTATTATGTTATATTATATGGTTATTATACTACATAATAATTATCAAGGGCGTAGTTACGGCCGTATAAGTGATACGGGGCCCCATGCTACAGGGGCCCCAACATCTGTAACTGCAGTCCAACTAACAGAGTTCTTATATCTAAAAAGAGCCTCTGGAGGAATTTTGAAACAGGGCCCCCTCTGAACTAGCTACGCCAGTGATAATTATTATTATATCATATAACATGGTTATTATTCTATATAATAATTATTATTAAATTATAATATATTATTATTATATATAGTTATTATTATTATTACTGTAAAATCCGCCGTATAGCATGCACTTTTAACACAAATAATAAAATCGAAATTTTGTGAGTGCGCGTTATACGCCGGGTGTGAAAATGAAAGGTTTAAAAATCAGAAAGAGGTAAGCATAAAAAAAAAATTACATTTGTATATACATCGAAATACTTGTGACGAAGCCGATCTCTTCCCCCTATTTGCTAACAGATCCCTTGCCCCTTGCCTACAGACGTTGTGAAAATTCCAGACATTTACCTAATTTCTGGGAAAGAATCTCGTAACTGGGTGGTCAAAGTTTCGGACCCTTTCTCCCAGGCTGTCCGGACTGTCAAAAGAGATGCCTTTAACTTGTTTTCATTTTCCCGCGATTCGGTGACGACGGCGCGTCTGAAAACTTACAATGGGCATCCAGCCATCGGTGCCCATGGGGCAAGAGATCAAGGAAGCCGAGACCGAGTGGCTGCAAAAGAACAAGAGATGACAGAAGGATGATTAGGAGAGATAGAGAGGATATAAGGGAGTGAGAGAGTCCGGACTAGAGACCGGATTTTGAAGGGAGCCGTTTGGACGTCCCTTGAGCGAGAGAAAAAGTGATAACGAGCCCGTGAAGTACGGCGGTCTCCAAACTTGGAATATCCGGGAACGGTCTGAGTTCCGATCAACGAAAGAAAGCGATACTTGAACCGCGAGTAAAAGGGGGATTTTGGAACGGTAGGGCGAAAGAGAACGGCGAATTCGGAGCCAGCGAACTCACTCAGACTCGGTGTGGAATTACCGAGAGTGAACCCTTTTTAAGCATGATTTGAATAGGACTTTTCTCTAGCGGGCGAAGTTACGCCATTATTTTATGTGAAAGAGACTCGAAATCTGTGGACCCCTTTGCTATTGAATTGTGAAGGAATATTCTAATTTTATTTTTGTGATGATTTTCTTACTGAGAAATATATATATATATATATATATATATAGTTTATCCAAGAGCTGTGTGAAATCATTACATAATGTTTATTCAAAAGAAATGACATAGCTCTTATGAACTTAAAGATTTGTAGTTCTACAAGTATACTCTTTTTCTAAAAGCCTGAGATGCTACCTCGAATAAATGATTTCGAAACATACGAGCATTACAGACACTGGCCTAGCATGTCCTGAATGTGCCTTGTATCAAAATTCTTTTGTGGCCCGGTTTTGGAAAATGAATATAAATTATAGCTTTAATAGAATTTACTTGGAAGAGTCAAAATATTTCACATGTTGCGGCTCCTGTAGCTTGGGGGCTCCATATCATTGATACGGCTAATACAGCCTGAATGTGTGTGTGTAACATGGCCACAATTTTTGGTCTGAGAACTGAACTAGAATTTCTTGAGAAGAGATAAAAAGTAGTGGTCCCTAATACCAGGAGCACGAACCAGTGCCGGTCAGTTGATCAAATACACAAGAGGAATGACAAGGAAATATTGGTTTATTTGTATTTCATTTATTGTGGTGCATTTCTCTCGGATTTGTGTGACTTTTTATGCAAATTCCATGTCGCAAATTCCAAATACTCCATGTTAAATCCTTTTATATTCATTTTTTGGTGTAACAGTATTTTATTCTGAAGACATGTTTAAATGCAATTAAATTAAAATCATTAAATCAACATAATCTGAAATGTAAATAACCAACATCCCCCTCAGCGGGTCGTGATAAAATTCTTAAATGTTGACTCGTCCGCAGTGATAAAAAGGTTAGAGGACACTGATGTAAATGATAGAAGGGAGACAAGCGGAAAACGAGACCAGACGGATTTCATGCGCGCGTGTCGGATATTTTTCATATTCCAATAAAACGGGCAGCTGATCTGTAGTTGGTCTACTGAGTCGGAAATCCTCCATTGCACTAAATTTAAAGTGTAAGGTCAAGATGACCGATAACCGTAGTTGGAACTCAAAAAACAAGTAAGTCAAGCACCAGATCTCTTGTGACTGCAGGAGTTGTTTCTGTTCATAATAAGAGGACTGCCAGGGAACAGTAGCGAAAGCTATGATTTCAACTATAAATATTGTGTTTAGTAATTGGAAAAGCGTGTCCAAATCCATTCCATATGGAAACTTCTGCGAGAAAATACAAACAAATATATCAACATTCCAGAGGATTGTTATATCTACATGGCCACGGACTTTTATTTAATGAGTATAGTTTGTAAAAGCTTTATACATACCGTATTTACTCGAATCTAAGTCGCATTTTTTTTCCAATGTTAATGCTACTGAAAATCGTGTGTGGCTTAGAATCGAAGGAAAAACACTGTTGGTTGGGAAAATTAGAGCAATTAAAGATTCATGTATGTGTTTAAAAATATGTAATGCGGGTAAAATTGCTGATTATTCACTTATAAGTTCGCATTTTAAATTTATTTTAGTTTCGTAAAATGGAAAATATCACGATAAACCATTTTGCACAAACTTACATTTTTCTTAAAAACTTGTTGAGAATCGGGGGTATGGCTTAGAATCGACGGCGGGCTAGATTCGAGTAAATACGGTATATTATATTCATCTACACCACAGACTGTAAGTGCAACAAGCGCTTGCACAATATTTTTTCCTTCAAATATAACATTATTTTAAATAGTAATATGTAAGTAAATCATGTGTATATATAGCTTTATAATATCTATTTAATTAATGTAACCAAAACAAACAGAGCTTTCATGACCCAGAACAAACAATGTAATTTGTGTTTACCTTGGTTTAAGTGCTTAATTTGAACCACCAACCTGCCAGTTTACAACCATGTGCCGTGCAGCGCGTTAGACAACTCTGCTTAAAAAGAAGTCCTTTCGAATCAAATGTTAAATGGCTTTTTACTCTTGTTCTTTTCTGTTTGCGATTTGAGGGAGAAAGGGTTGCTCCACTATCTCCAAAAAGGCAGACAATGCTGGGTGTTACATCAATATATCTAGATATCTACACCTGAAATTGCCCGTTCTCGAGCTATAACAATAGGCTATCCACGAGGTCTATCGTCTCTAACTCGGATTTTCTTCCATGCAGCCAAACTGGCACTTTAAACTAGAATAATGTCTCTCACAAATTTGAAAGTCAGTACAGCATAATGTATAAATAGTCAACAAGTAATTAAATGATTAAAAATAATAGGAGATGATTATAGATGGTAGTAGATGTGTGTGAAAGAAAAAGCCACGTTAAATTGCACCAGTACCATATTTCCATAGCCACTTTTACGATACAAGATTACAGAAAAATTTCTCTTTGTCATGTCTGAGAGGTTGCATCTTAATCAGATGGTAAAAATTGATTCTTACCCTTTAGTTTGTCCTGTTTGCAGTGCCGATTTAAGCTCATTTCTGGCCCTGGGCGCAGAAGATCTATGGGCCTTCTTAACACTGACGGATCGAAATTTATAACCAGAAAATTTGGTTAAGTCCAGTTTATCCAGGCCATTCCAGGCCCCTGAGCACCCTCCCTAAGCATCCAATGGATAAACTGGCACTGTCTGTTTGCATATCATGTTGTCTTCTCTAGTGTTTAATTTAATAAAGATAAAAGCTTTATGGAATATATTTTGAATTACCATTCTATTTCAATTAATGAATTCATCCGTTCTATTTAAATTAATGACTTCATATGTATTAGCTTAAATAGAGCTGATATAATAAACGTATTTCCTTTTAGTTTCCTCACAATATCTTCAGGATCTTGTATATTAATTTAAAATTTAATGGTAGAAAAATTCTTTTGAGAGTTTCACATTATGTGCTTTGAATCTAATTTGTGTTTATTATGGAATAAATTATTTTATTCCGGCTATGGAGTTGGAATAAGTTTGTTGTTCATTTCAGGTGTTGAATTAAGTATATGAATAATTTGGAGATTTTAAATATTCATGCAGTTACTCCATGTTAAAATCCTTTAAAGTTAATATTTAAATTAACTGAAATATCAGTTTTTTATTATAAATTTCTTTATGTGTGTGAAAAATAAATTTCAAAATTTATTAGTGTTTCAAATTAATGGCAACTTAAACTGTTACTGATTTTTTCTTCCTTTTTTGTATGCATCTGTATTTCATTCAAAGAAAGAGATCCATTATTTTTAGATATATATTTACTATATATCCTTTACAAAAACACGAATATATTTGCAGTTATACTACATATCTGTGTATGTATGTATTAAAAACACATAAAACATACAAACAAAATACAAAAAACACGAAATACAAAAGAGTAAAAAACACAAAAATACAAAAAAACATAAAAATACAAAAAACACAATAATACAAACACATACAACATAAAGCACATAAAATGATACAATTCAATTGTATTATTAGACAAATTAAAAATAACACTCAAAATACTTTGATATACAAAGTACCACAACAAGAAAACAAATATAAATTTTTTTACGGTTTAAGGTATTTTTATAATTTAAAGGTTTTTAAGAAATTAAGATTTTTTATTTTACAATTAAGGTTTTTATTTTACAACTAAGGTTTTTATTTTATAATTAAGGTTTTTTTTATATATATAAATCTTACTTGTGGCAGACGTCATATAGTGGGCATCGGGAGACTTAATACTTGATGTTGCTTTCCAATGCTACTCTCTCCACCACGCGGGAGGAAAAAAACCAATATGGGTAATTTTCTTAGGTTTTCAGTAGCCAGGAATTTGGTGGGTATATTTGTCTTTGATTCTTTATCTGCTGGGTGATTCAATTTTGTGTTAACCTATTTCTTCATCTATTATTAAATCTGAAATCTTCAAGAGAATTTGGAACCAGTTGCTTTCATTGAATCTCTTTCTTTTTCTTCTCAATCCTCGCAATTTCTTCCTCCATCATTTTTTCTATTAATTTATCCAGGCCGATCAAATTCTTGGAATTTTGTGTCTCCTTCCGTGGTGCGGCCTATTGCTTTTGGATTCCAATCTCTCGATTGTTCTTCATCGTTCATGGTGTTTTTCTCATACAATCCATCAAGCACTAATAAAATAGGCGGTAGAAGCAGAATGTTCCAGTAATTAAAAAAATAAAAATCTGATGGTGGTCCACGCCCATACAAATAGGATAATTTTATCTGTAGTTTCTAGGTTCATTTTAGGATGGGGAACGAGAATGTTTCGGAAAATTTGGAATCACAATTTAAAATGACGTAAAAAATTTAAAACACAAATTGGATGATTTCGTAAATTGAAAAGGCGAAAATTTAAAGCGGATATCGGATAATATTGAAAATTGAAGAGGTGAAAATTTAAAACAACAATCAGAAAAAATTTCGTAAATTGAAGAAGCGACAATTATAGCAGGAATCAGACAATTTCGTAAATAATTGAAAAGAGGCTAAAAATTTGAAGCAGAAATCAGATAATTTCGTAGATCGAAGAAGTGGAACCCCAAAGCAGAGAATCGGATGCTATTGTAGATTGACGGGAGAAATATTCAGAACCAAGTTTATTCTTCAAATGTAATTCACATTCTGAAGTTAAACTGCTATTTTAGATAAAACAATACTCATTTTTAAACAATACTGAATGGCAATAATAATTAACAGCAGAAAATTTAACTGTTGTGAATGATTCTTAAAATCCATTGTTGAACTTTAACCTTTTTCCCCCTTGGGAAAAGACCCCCCCCACGACTATTTTCAGTTGACTATACAGGGTGTCACAGGATCATTGGGACAAACTCTAAGGGGAAGTAGGGGACATCACAAAGATTTTAGCAAGGGCGGAAACCCTCACTCTAGGTGGGTTTTTCCCTTTTGGGAAAAGACCTATATTTTCCCGTCATTTCAGTTTTCGGGCCGGAAGAGAATTGAACAATTTTACGAACACCTAGCTGGCAGATGTATACTTAATTCACGGATTGCAGAAGGATTGTACCACGAAAAGTACCCAAAGAGAGATGCGCCAGACCACCGGATGTTTGTTAAATTGCATCACAATTTGTGTGAGTATGGATCATTAGGTGAGGTGATTGGCATAGTGAGAACTGGCCACGAGTGACTCGAACTCCCAACATAGTACTCGGATTCCTTCACACGGTATCCGACACATTTTGTTCCATGCCGGGAACAAAATGTGATGCATACCGTGTCTTGTTAGAATGCGTGGCCCCCGCCCTGCCAATCCGTAAAACAGTGCATATCTGTCGGTGCTTGTAAAACGTTCTATACTACTCCTCTCATTGCTAGTTCTGAGTGGACCCTGTATCCGAATTCTTTCGGGGCCCTTTTTTAGACATGAGAACCCTGTTAGTATGACCTAGTTACATATGTTGGGGCCCCGTGTCATTGATATGACTGGCACGGTGGTAGCGACGCCCCTGATTACATATGTACATTCTAGGTTTCTTCGGTAAAAAAGGGAGTGAGTGTTATTAAGCGAATGTACTAAAAAATTAAAAAATGCTGCTTGAAAGTATAGATGCGTGCTACGCTGCATTTTATGGTATATAATATGATTATTATTATATATTACCAAAACAATTATTATTAAATTATATTATACGCTTATTATATATTGTTACGTAGATCCGGGTTCAAGGATTTTATGGAAAACAGTCACAAAGAAAAATAACAGAGCGAAGCGAATTTATTATCGGAAATCCAATTCTTTAAATACAGGATTCCGCAGCAATATTTACAGAGTAAATCTCCGAAGGTCTTCACACCTTCAACAGCAATCAAACACAATTATCAGTCTTTAAAATACACGTATGTAAGATTATTAATAAGCACAGCCGAGCTAATCAGTAATCAAAACAATGCTTACTCTTCGCTGTGGTTGAAATCAAGACTGACTCTCGTTCCGGCGAGCATCGCTATTCATAGGTGCGGCAGAAACTTAAAGAAAATATAACCGCTCGTGTCATACAGCGTGACGTTAGTGGACCTGTCCACAAATTTCTAGAAGAATCCAGAGAGTTCCGAACTCGCCAAAATGGTCACCAATTATGCCAAACTGTCTCTACCGCCAAGTTCTCATTGAATTGCCATTATAACGTAAGGGGCGGCATTGCTTGTGAATAATACAATTTTAACATAAAATAAATATAACATAGAGTATATAAATGCAGTAAACATCCAAGTACAAATTATTTACACTAGTTACACAAAATTCGTAACAATATTGTAAATATAATAATTATTATATTATATTATATGAGTATTATTATATATTACACATAATTATTATTATACTAGCAGGTATAACCGTTCTTTTTGCACGGGTGAATTGAAAAATAAAACAAGAGATAGAAGCATAAAATTTTTTTTTCATGTGTTCATTTTATGTGAATTGCAAATTATACAAAAAGAAAGGCTTTCTTAGAATATTTGCCACATTTCAATTATGAGGGTCTAATAGTAGAAAAAATGGATTTTTTTTTTATTTATCTATAACGCTTTCGTAATACCCATGTCAGTCAAATTTTGAAAATCCACTTCTTAGTCGATTTCTGCTCAGTAAAAGTAACATTTATTCCAAAGTTATAGGTTTAGCAATTCATAAAAGGAAATTTTTTTTTACATAAAACACTCGCAAATCCCCTTAGGTGTCAATTTTCTCAAAATCCTTTCTTAGCGGACCTCTACTCCATGTATGGAACATGCCTGTTAAATTTGAAGTCTGTTGGTCCAATAGTTCGAAAACGGTATTTTCTTTTATCTATAACACCTCTTTAACCCCTCGTAACTCCCTTGGATACCAATTTCAGCTAAAAGCCTCTTTTGTGGCGCATCTCTACTTCACATGAAAGGAACATGCCTACCAAATTTCAAGCTTATAGGTCTAATAGATAAAAGAGGGGAATATTTATCTATAAAGTCCCTCTAACCCTTCGTAACCCCCTTAGTGTTCGATTTTCTCAAACCCTTTCTTAGTGGAACTCTACTATATTAAAGGAACATGTCTACCAAATCTCAAGTCTGTAGGTCCAAAATATTTCAAAAACGGGAATATTTTTCTATAGCACCAATTAACTTCCCCCACCCCGAGGGTCTATTTTTCAAAATCCTTTCTTAGCGGATCTGTTCTCCATGAAAGGTACACCATACTAAATTTCAAATCTGTAAGTCTAATAGTTCAAAAACGGGAATATTTTTCTATCACCCCCTTTAACCCTTCGCAAACCACCTCCCCAGTTTTCTATTTTGCAAAAACTCTTTTATTATAAATATTTAATCTATGAAAAGAAAATGCCTACCGAAATTCAAGTCCGTACGTATGATAGCTTAAAAGCTAAAATAATTATTTACAACATCACTTAAGCACCTGCAATGCCCTTGGGGGTCGATTTTCACAAAACTTATTTTGTAGCAGATCATTAAAAGAATCTGCCTACCAAATTTCAAGTCTGTACGTCTGATAGTTTAAAAAAGAAAATAATTATCTATAATGCCCCTTAAGCCTCTACAACGCCCCTTTGTGGTAGAATTTCGCAAAACATCTTATGTAGCAGATTTCTACTCCATGAAAGGAACATGCTTACCAAATTTCAAGTCTGTAGGTCTAACAGCTCCGGAGATATTGTGATGAGTGAGTGAGTCGCTTTTCTTATATATATATGATATTTAATTTTTATAATATAGTTGTGTTATAAATCAGATATTCTTTATATTTTAACTGAGAAAACAAAGTGTATAGGTTTCGTCATACAAAATTTTGAGAAATTTTAATATACTTCTCATAATTTTATCTTAAGATGTCGAATGAATTAACATTTATGATAGAAATTGGTGTTTTAAAGTTGAAAGATATAAATTAAGTTTTAGAAAATTGACTAATGTACTAATACTAGTGATATTGTTTTTTTATAAGAAACAAAAGTAAAAGTTAGTTGCATTCTTTTTCTCCACTGAATTTTATTGTTTTTTTAAATTTATTTTATTCATCAGTAACCTTATTGCACGTCATTTAATTTTTTCTTTTTGAAATTTTGTGTTCTGATATACCGGCCATATATCAGGATTCATTTATTTCTCGAAAATTTTCTTCTTATCTAAATTTAAAATTAATTTAATAACTTGAGCTTTATTTTTGGATATTGTACAGTGGATATAAAGGAGAATACAATCATTATAATTTTGTATATGTCTTGAAACATTAAGAGGACAAACGTGTTTAATTTGATATGTACACCTCTTGTTTTCTTATTAGCATCCCTGAACATCTGTGATTTGATCACGCAGATTTCTCAGAGAGATGTGTTCTAAAATAAGTAGTGTGATACAGTTTATATTAGTGAATGTGTGTAAGAGAAAGTAAAGAATTTTGTCTATGAAACGAATACTTAGAAGGTTACGGAGAGATTCAAAATATTGTATGCGCGATATTATTAAGTTACAGTGAATATTGTGGAAATTTTACATAAATACTAAAGGTGATGATAGAAGAGAGTCCACATTTCCGACTCACAATTATTTAAAGAGCTCTTTAAATCTTATAACTTATATTCTTTTATTCCCCTATATTCTTATAGTTTTTATAACGCATATGAAATAAAATATTGCTTATTGTGTTGAATAGTGCATATAAGTTGTTGTACACCGTTTTCATATTATTAATAATTTCATTTTATTAGTGTCTATATTTTTTTTATCTTTTTAAAAATGTATTTCATGTATGCAAAATGTTGAGTATTACTACGATGGCGCCAGAGTAGATTTTTATACAAAATTAGTATTTTAATATTTATATGATACCATGTATTTTTATGTCTACTATCTTATTGTTTGATATATTATTTTCCAATATAATTTTTTTTAAAAAACGTTATCTGCTAGCTATAATACGAATCTATTATTATGAAGGAATAGGAGGAAACGCGAGCTCTTATTCTGGATGTCGAATAGATTTGTGTGAACAAGCTAATCTTCAGTTATATGTACGGAAATTCATTTTTATCAATTAATTTTTTGGAAGTGTCATTACTGTGTTTGTTATTAGAGTTTCGTTTATTTTAGAGCATTTTGATTTTAGTATTCCTTTTCACTTAAATATTTCTACTGAGTGTAATATGCGTTTCCAAATGATGTTATGTATTGTTTTCTATATGTTGAAAATTGATTAAGTTTGTAAAGAGAGAAAAAAAGACGCCCCTGACTCCTTTTAAAAAATTGGGGCAAATGTAAGGATAATTAAATTAGATTAAAAATTAAATTCCCTATCTAGTAATTCACTTTTATATTACCTCCTCACCTCTTCAAGTATCAAACTAATGACCCATTTATTTCTTCCGAACATATGGCCTAGCCAATAAGCATGTCTAATTCCAGATCGTTATATTTAATAGCCCTATATATCAGTATTAATTTTCAAGAGCACTCATGGACGCCGCGATCGGTGTTTTAAGCGGTTAACCCACTTAAGATTATTCGGTGGCGTTCTTCCTCTCTGTGCCTCTTGCGTCAGATGATGTGTAACTTTGATCAAATAAAGACCTTGTTAAAAACTAAGTCTGTTTCTGACTCTAAAATCATATATATATATATATATATATATATATATATATATATATATATATATATATATATATATATATATATATATATATATATATATATATATATATATATATAACGCCCCATAAGCCCCCGCAACGCTTTTTGGGGTCAACCTTCAGAAAATCCAATTTGTAGCATACCTCTACTTCATGGAAAGAATTAACCTACCAATTTTTAATGTCTGTATGTACAATAGTTTAAAAACGGAAATAATTATCTATAACGTCCCTTAAGCCCCCGAAATGTCGCTTTGTGGTCAATTTTCCCAAAATCCACTGTGACGTCTTCGATTGGGGTGAACCCCACCCCTCTATTCAAGCGAAGTTTTATGGCCCCAAACAGACGTTGGGTGACAAGAGCAGGTGGCCATGGGGTCATTGTTTGTTGTTTGGCCTCGGACAAGCGCAGACATCTGGTCTGGAATTTACAATGGCTAAAGAATACCGGTGACAATAGGCATTCCTGTATGAAAATCCTGAATAGGCGAAGCCTGTATGAAAGTCGGTGCATAGAGAATAGGGCTATGAGGCCCAGGTGGTGAGATGAATGGAAGTCTCAGAAGTTGGATGAGAATTATGGCGCCCTTGGATTCCAGACAGACGAGGAATGTGTTTGTGTTTGCCGCGCAAATGGGAGACGAAAGTGGCCCGGGGACGAGGGCAGACCTTTTGGCCTGCCAATGGGGAAGACGAGGGGCGTGTGGTGGACCCGCCCCTGGAGTTTAAAAGGGGTTACTCTTGGACGGACGGGGAGGAAAAGACTTGGAAAAGGACTTGGACGGAGAAAAGACTTGGAGAGAGCCCTGGATGGAAACAGAGGGATAGAGCCCTGGAGGGAGACGGACGGAGCCCTGGATGGAAACAGAGAGCCATGAAGTAAACTGGAGAGGAGCCCGGAAAAGCAAGGGATTGCCGAGTGCCTTTCGGAATAAGGATTGACCTCCAGTGAAAAAGACTGTCCGCCCGGCTTGGCATAGTTATTGGACTTTTTAATAACATATGAAGCTATTAAATACTGTTTAAATTTTAAAATGAGGCTGTGACAAATTTTCTTGTTTTCTAACTACTGACGACGTTACACCACTTTGTAGGACATCTATATCCCATGAAATGAATCTGTCTACCAAATTTCAAGTCCGTAGGTCTAATACTTCTAAAATGGGAATGGTGCCGTTGCTTGAGTTCGAATAACAGCCAAAGATGGGGAGATGGTACACATGTTTTTATATTACAGAAAATAAATATTTACAGTTAAAATTTACACTTAAAAGTAGTAATGCGGTTAAATGAAAATTACACCTTTGAAGATGCTGCGGACAAGGATCTTGCGTCTGTCCGTTGCGCTTTCTGTTTACAGCTGTTCCGGTACGGGGTTCTAAAGTTTCAGTTGGGTAGGAAGGCGGGAAAGTATGGCGCTCTCAGTCACAGTTAAGTGTGAGGAGTGTAGGAAAACGGGGAATATTTATCTATTACGCCCCCGCAACGCCCCTTGGGTGTCGATTTTCACAAAATCCATTGTGAAGCAGATCTTTACTTCATGAAAGAGATATCTGCCTAATAAATTTCTAGCTAGTATGTCTAATAAATTAAAAACGGAAATAATTATCTATAACGTCCCTTTGTGGTCCATTTTCACAAAGCCCATTTTGCAGTAGATCTCTACTTCATGAATGGAATCTGTCTACCAAATTTCAGGAATTTGAGCAAAAAGATAAGATTTAACGCAGATGGGGGGCAAAAAAATTTCGAACACCCGGAAATGGATGGCCCATTTCAAAGACGCACAGCGCGCATGTCATTTTGGGTTTCAGTCCACCGCCAGCGGGCGAAAGGTAAAGTATCAGTCGCCAACAGTGCAATAGGTGTTTACACGTCCTTGTTTTCTGAAAACGCAAAAAAGACGGACCCTCAGGTTGAAAAGGTATGAGTTGAATGAGGGGGTTGGGTTTCTCGGGACGGAAACAGCTAATTTTTGGGGGTGAAGAAGTACTGTATCGCCGTTTTGACAGCATACAAGAAGGGGGGAATGGGGTCTGGCAAGACAACAGTGGACGGAAAAGAAAGCTTACCGAGAGGGATAAAAGAGTCTTAACCCGCATAGTGGCCCGAAAGGGAAGCAACCGCACCCCAAATAACGTCTGGGGGAATAGTCATCTTCGTAACCCTTTTCAGAAGAAACGTCCAAAGGGAATGGTTCGAACTTTAGAAGAGTTGCAATTCGAAAACCCTTTTTGGAAAAGCACGTCATGTTTACAGCGACGCCAGTGGTGTAGAACACACAGACAGGGGACCCGCCCAGGGGCAACAAGTCATCGGGTCGGATGAATCGACGTTCCCCCCTATTCCAGACCACCGGACGAGTTTATGTGGGGAGAACACCCAAAGAAGATTTGCCCTGAATGCATCATGCCGACTGTGAAGCATGGAGGTGGGTTTTAGGGGGGGGCGATTTTTGGGTGGTTTTGGGGCCACTTGTTACTCTGAGGCAAGGTTCAAGCTCCCCATATGTCGATATCCTGGGGATCAGGTGCATCCTTTTTGTCCAGACTTTTTTTCCCCGGAGAATGCCCATTTTATCAAAACGACAACGCTCCTATCCACAGAGCTAAAAGTGGGAAAGGTTTGCAGAGCATGAGGGGGGCGTAGGTCATATTTTGGCCCCCCCGTCACCTGATTTAAATATTATTGAATATTTGTGGGGGTATTTTTAGTCAAAAAACCCCCGCTCGATTCCCCACCATCTACGATTTCGGATTAGAGACCGCCCCCACGAAGAATGGCTTCATATTCCATTAAAAGTTGTTCGACCCTATGCGTCCATCCCACGTCACAACAGCCTGTAATTCAGAAAAGGGGGAGCCAACCCCCCTATTAATAAAGCTTTTTCCCCTTTCTAGGTGTTCGTATTATTTTGTCACCATGTGTACCCAGCCCTATAACCGAGCAGTGGCTCTAGAATTTAAATTTTGAAGCCAGCACGATTTTCTCACATGAGAGACCCCGGGGGAGAATGGTTCAAAATTACGGGTCCCGTCAAAAGCCCCCGAGTTGCTGAAAAGTGCGACGTTAATATTCACCACCACTGGCAGGAGAAGCAAAATATGCAGAATGCAAAAAAAAAAAGGGAAAGCGTATATGGCAGCCCTAGGGGTTCACTTTGAATGATATTAGATGACTGTCACACATCCAAGTGCAAATATATTTCTTATTTTTGAATAAAATCGAACCTTTTTCAAAAACAGTTCATATCATATTTCGCCGATATTTACAAAAACACTCCAATCCCTAAATTTAATTAAAATACCAATGGAGGAACAGGGAGAACAAACTACAAAAATATAGGTGGACCGTTAATTTAACGTCAAAAAATTAGAACTTCTAGCATTTACGGGGCCCGAAAAATGGAGTTAGTAAAACCCATTTATTTTCCAGGGTATAGTGATCGGAGAAACAATTGAGGAATAAACTAAAGGGGGGAAAAAAACCTCCCTTTTTTTTCTTCTTTTCTTTCAAATAACTTTTTCTGGAGGGAATCTTCTTGAGTCAAATAACTTTATATCCCCGAATTGAATCAAAAAAAAAATGTTTTTAAAGGTATGGAATTAGTGGAGGCTGAATATTCTCCATTATTTCTAAACCCTGATTTACAATTTTTCGCGAAAGCCCGTTGGGATGAATCGATAAATCATTCATTGAACAGCCATAATTTCTCTGGGCTAAATATGGTTTATTTACTGTACACAGACACTCTATACAATAATTCTATACTGGGATATATATCTATATAAGACACAGCAATAGCATTGGGAGGGATTCTCGCATAATGGTGCACACTAGTTTCAGAAGCCTGAGTCATTCCACAACCAGAGGGAAGCTGTACAAATACTTAGTCTGGGAGCGCCATCTCGCGGTTATTACAAAAATAAATGATAATAAATATAACCCATTGGTTACAGCTTCTACTTTTCAAAGATTAACGGGTTTAAGTCCATGACATTGAATACCCGAAGAAAAATTAGAACCTTAATGAATTACAAAAATAGATCCTGTTCGGAGAACTCAAATAATCGAGGCTTTTTTGCCTAATGTTGTAGATTGAAAAAAAAAACTTAATTTCGTTTTATTGAGTCAAAGATGTTCGTTGAAAAAGTGGTAGCTCAAAGAGGTTACTTGTTCCTGCTGCATTAAAACTGGGTAATCTCTCAGATGAATACCGTGACATTAGTGGTGTAATGATCCAGGAAATCCTGTTTTCGCACTCAATTTACGTTGATATTAGAGGATCGGAAAGAGACAATGGATCACATGCATCCTTTTTGCCAATGCATCTGCAATCATGTTACCAGAGAGGTGAACATGATAAGGCATCTATAGTGAGATGATTATCTCGGAAAAAAGAAAGTAACTTCAACTTATTTAAATAATCACTTCCATTTTGTTTCGTGGTCGCGGTAGCCGAGTGGTATAGGTATCGGACCGTGGCTTGCCTTGTCACGAGTTCGAGCCCAGTACCACTAAAGACCCGCCGTGTAGGGAAGCGATGCACGTTAAATCTGTCGAGAGCTGAAACGTCCTCCCGTTGGTGTGGTAGTTAGGAGATGGGGGTGCCAGCTCAGGTGTCGTCCATGTCACTTGACCATGGTTCAAAATTACGTGGTCCGTCACCAAAAGCTCTCGTGTAGCTAAGCAGTTCGACGTTAGTAATCAATCAATTTTGTTTCGTTTTTCACTGCAAGAGACTGTTAACTCATAAAAATTTTAAGTCACAACAATTTTACATTAGTTGTAAAGAAACCGACATTAGATATAGGAGGATTAAAACTCCCATTATGGTTTTAAGCAATGTTTCACGGGGATAGTTTGCAATCTCTCTAAATTCCCCGAACAAGTACACTTAGGACTTCATAGAAATGACATATTTGAACAGAGTAAAAACGAGCAGAACTGGAGTTTAGAACCCTATCATAGGGTTACGTCTATTCAGTGCACAAAGAACTTCTCCTAAGTAAGTATTTATTCATATCGGACTATAAAGCAACACGAAAGCTATTGGTAACAGACTTCGTAATTTTTAAAACTCGGTAAAGTGATATGGACAACAACTGAGCTGGCACCCACTTATCTGAACTTCCACACCACACCAAAGGAAAAACTTTGAGCCACGACAGATTTAACTTACATCAACTCCTCTACACGGCGGGTCTTCCGCGGAACCAGGCTCGGACTCATGACAGGCCGGCCACCAGTCAATGACCACGAAACTTACCGTGGTCACAAACTTTTCCGGAAAAATTACGAATATTTGTCAATATATCACTACATTATACGTTTTGAAGATTAGACTCGAAAGAAGACCTAAATTCTTTCAATAGAGATTTCTTCATTACGATAAAGAAAGAAGACCTAATTCTTTCAATAGAGATTTCTTCATTACGATAAAGAAATAAGACCTAAGTTCTTTTCAATAGAGATTTCTTCATTACGATAAAGAAATATACTCGTAACTAATAATAATTCGTACTGCCATTTAAATTGGCTGATTTAACGCCCTAGCTATCAGCAGTGGCGCACACAAGGGGTCCGGACCCCCCCCTCCCAAAGCCCTTGATTTTTTCCCGATTGGTTATAATTCTAAGTATAAAATACGTAAAATTTAATTAAATATTTGTTATTAATGATTAATTTTATTAATTATGCTAATTATTTATTCAATAATTAGTTTTTACTGTGTTTTGTTCCTGAAAATCGACAAAATAAAAAAGCATGATACAAGAATGGTGAACTTTCAACCCTCGCCCCCCCTTTTTGAAAATTCCCTGTGTGCTCTACTGGCTATCAGTAATGCTCAACTTGATATCAGCAATAAAGCCACAAACAAAATGAAAAATTTTGCAACAAATTTTCCAATATAATTTTTATATAACTGAAGCAAATAAAAATAAACTACTAAAATTCCTGCAATTTAAGATGCATATACTCAATCCTAAGCACAAATAATAAGCAAACATTGCATAATTCATAAACAAAATTTGAGAAGGTAGGGCAAGAATACTTTAATAATCACCAAACAAAAATGGGCAATATCAGAAATTAATTTCACCAAAGTTAAAATGAGATGACTTTCATTTTTGAGTTACCGCCTGAGCCGATGAACTGAAACCCAAATTCCACATTACACCACGTGAAAGACTTTAATGCCCCCTTTTAAATGAATACACAAAAGACAACAATCCCATTATTCTACAAAAAAAGTCTGGAGTAGAATCGGGGGGAAAAGCAACCAAAACATTACCAGCTGTGGTCTAAAACCACTACACAACAAAAACATGTTCACGCAAAAAATACAAAATAGCCAAAAAAAAAAAGACAGACAAAATATGTGCAATTGGGGTGTAATATTTATTAATAACTCAACTACATACGATCCTATTGAGAAATATACATTATCATTCATTTAAGCTTGAAAACACACATACATATATATATATCTGCTTTTCTAATCATGCATTTTATACAGTCAAAAATAGATACACTTTTTTGCAATCCAGAAAATTTTTGCAAAAAAAAAAACCAGTGATATGTTTTTATTCATTTTATAATCAACAGATTGAAAAGTGTTATTTAACCCTTCAAAATTAGAAAAACTCTCTATTAATTAGAAATATGCAATAGAAAATATAGTCACCACTCATATTTATTTAATACAGATAATTTTCATAATTTGGAAAATTCTGGAAAGATATACACCCAACACTTTTTTTACACGGTTTTGAAACAATACGGTTCACCAATATGCTTTTTTACACAAACTTCTTGATCTAGCACACAAATCTTATCCCTACCCCAATTTTTTTAAAAAATTTTTTAACTTTGACAGTGTAATCAGAAGACAGTTGGTTTATGCCCACATATGTGTGAGTGCCTTGTTCTACTTCATAGTTTTACTTTGTATTCTTGAGTTACGGGGAATACCCAACTTTTATATAATCACTTTTTTTCTTTATTTTGTTGTACTTCAACTTGAACACAACATTCCGTTCTTTAATATAATTGTATTTTGTGTTAAAACCCTTTGGATGAAGACGATTTGATCGAATTTATGACAGTTTACGATAATAAAGAATATATTGATGAAGTCGGAAGGTGAAATTCAGCCATTAACAGTCAATTTAATTCACAAAGGCTTGAAATTTGTTACAAGTAGGGAAAACAACATTTTCTAACTTATGACCCTGATATACAGCGTGCATTAAAATTTCAACGTAATCTTGTGTATCAGGATATTAAAAATTATAAAAGAAGCTTGAGAAACCAAAAAAAAACAGCTGTTAATAACAAACTTTGTAACAACAAAAAACCAATGACTGTTAACAACGAAGCAAAAATTCTTCATTAGAGTCAAAAACCAACAGTTGTACTAGACCTATCTGACACAGCTGCTGCTGATAGCATTTTTGATCCAGTTTGTAATAAACATGCATGCTTATTATCAAGTAGCAATGAATAGTTGTTAGTTAGTAGTTTTATTCTCCTAATTTCAATTGCAATTTTTATATGTTGTATGTACTTACAGAATGAAATTGACCTTTACACTAATTAAAAAAAAATTTGTAATAAAAATTATTTGTTTTTGTTTTATAAATATGTAACATGGACTTCATTATTATTACTATTATTTGCAAGGGTTTTGGAAAAAATATTTAGTTTTTTCGTCTTAAACGATTTTTGAAGTTGTGGAACATATCCTCAAATTTACCATACGTTGCATATATTTTTTCTTACACAGTTTTCTATGGAACATATCTACTGTGTAAAAAAAGAGTTGGGTGTATATATATTTGAAGCAATATTAACTAGAGTTTAAAATTAAAATATAAAAGAAAAATTTTATCATACAATGTATATATGCATTTTAAACATTTTCCAAAAGATAAATTTCTTAAAAAGTCAAAATTTTATGTACAATGCAATAAAACAATAGCATCACTTTATAACCTTTAAACTGAAAATGTCGATACACAGTTAAATTATTTTAATACAAACTTACTTTGTAAAACAAATATTTCTAAAGATAAAAATATCTTTAAAAAAAACCCCAAATTATTAAACAAAAATTTAAGCAAAAAAAATTTTTTTTTTCATGAAATAAATTTGAATTTTTTTAAATGTCAAAATTGGCATAAGATGTTCTTCATACCAGTTTCACATTTTTAATGCTTTTAAAAATTCTATTTAATTCGTTAAAATCTTTTGTAAATACAAGTATTAAAACTGTGTGTATTTTGATTGAATCTAATAAATATTCCTCATTAACGTATGCATCCCATTTCAGAATCAAATACATAGATAATCTGCATTGATAATTGATAGACCCACACTCAGATAAAATTGGAGTCAAAGTTTATTTTAGGATAATAATTAACTCATCTAGAAATTAAAAAACAACTGAAGAGAAATGTTTTTTCAAACAAAAATGTTTTTAATGTCTAACTTGAGATATTTGAAAAGTAGAGTTCGGAGTGTTTTGGAAGACATAAGTAAATCTGAACTTTACAGCATATTTATCAAATAAATCATTATAAAAAATAATAGAATTTTCAAAGTAAACAAATATTTTTTGGGTTTAAAAAAGTATGCAAATGTTATAAAGGATTCTATGAAATTTATGAGAAAGAAAAAAAATATTTTAGTATTAATAAAATATTTAAATATAATATAAACAGACATTAAATTTTCATAAAAACATTGTTCTATAAATATTACAAGGATTTTCCAAAATTATGCGGGGATATCAATTATATTACAGAAAAAATAATATTATCACAAAAATTATTTGCTTAAAGTGCTTTTACAAGCTTTCCTTTCCAATATTTAACATTATAGATTTTTTTTGTATTTCATATATATTTACAATTTTTTATATTCAAAAAAAAAAGGTAAAAAAAAAAAGAAATCCAATAAATAGATTCATATTGAAAGACTTTACATAGGAATTTGGGATACATTTTTTTTTTATAATGTATTAAATTTTATTAGTATTTTAATTTGTACTTTTGAACAAACTTTTCTAAAAAAAATAAAATTTATTTGAATGACCATTGCTTAGCATTTTTTAGTACCCTTTTGTCATGCCAACATAAAAAACAATTTTAAATATGAATACAATTGTTAGATAAAATTAAAATTACATCACATAGAAAAAGGGGAATTTTAAAAAAATTTAAAAAATAAAGATGATAAAAAAGTTTTAATTTTGATTTGATAAAATAACTTTAAATTATATTTTCACAAGTTTTGATAATTTTGAATATTTAAAGCCTATCTATCAAATTTTAAAAAATTATACATAAATGCAATAAATGAAGAGCCTTGAACTTTAAAAAATCTTTTAAATATCAACCCAAAACAAACTTTATGAATACAGAGTTGATTACATTAGTTTTGCAATAGTATACTTAATAAACTTTCTGAATTCTTAGAGATAAATTTTAAAACTTTTTGCAGAAATGCAAGACATGTCAATTAGTACAACATTAGATTTTTCACAAGATTTTAATCACAATACATTATAGTAATTACTATTCTTATACAAAAAAGTATAAATTAACTTACCATAAAAATCGGATATAACATGCACCCATTCTTTCGTGCATTTTTTTAATTTTAGGTATGTTCACCCCATAACGGGCCCCGTTTTAAGAAGAAATCAAAATTTTAGACAATGTTCTTATGTTTAACTTTTTTAAATAATAGTATATTTCTAGAACTAGAACTCTTTTGTTCATAAGGGAAATCATTTCTTTTAAATAAACAATATTTCGATATGGAAAAGAAAAATTTTTTTACCCCATATCTTCTGTTATTTTAAAGTTATCGCTTTAACCCCGCAATAACCATCCCCTTATATTTTGCTCATTTTTTGTGTTTAAAGTGCGCATTATAAGCCTGATTTTACGGTAAGTAAAAATATATCTTATTGAAATAAAAATTTATAGTTCAGGAAGCAAACTAATATGCACTTTAATTCAACATACAAAAAATTTATTCCTTGCCTCAAGTTGGAATAAAAATATTTTTCTTTGGTTGGTCTTTTAATTTCATTTATATAATTGTGAATAAGAAAATATTTTCATAAAAATAGCATTCTTTAATAGCTATATTGGATAAAGTTAAGTTTTAATACATTTGCAAAATAACATCTTTAAAATTTATAACATTCATTTATAAAGCTTTAAAAAAATCGAGAAAATTACAGAACACACAAAATCTACATAATTTTCAATTATGAACAAAAACGAAGAGATTAGAATGTTAAAATGAAAAATCCAAGCATTTAAAAAAAATCTCTTTGAATAACAAGATTAAATTTTTGGTATTATATTACGTATATATATATTTATATGTATATATTATATAAATAATTTCATTCATATGTATACACACATAACTAAGGAAATCTATACACATATTAATATAATTTTGATGAGAAAAACACCATAATTTAAATGAATATGTACATGCATGATTATAACCGCACTTGAAAGCTGATTGGGAAATCAAAATATTATCATAATAAACATATAAAATAAAAACTAGATAAAACATTGAAAAAAGCTTTGGCCTTTAATTAGGGAAAAAGTAAGAATAAATATATTAAGTAGTAAGACCATAATGACAGAACACAAACAAAACATAACAAAACAATAGAAAAAGTTCTTTAAAATTTTAACTTATCACAGGCAGGAAAGACAATTGCAGTGTAGATTAAGCTCCTTGCTTAATAAATTAATGTAAGCATTGTAATAAAATTAAGTACAATTACTGATAGGAATTATATCCTGTTTTTATCTAATGAAATAGTAAAGTTTTTAATTAAAAGTTAGCCTTTTTAATGTATGAAATAAAAATTTACAGTCACAAGTAATCAAATAATAAAATTTACATAATATACTTCTTTCATATAAATATGTGAGATAAAAACACCTGCTTTCCAAAAAGGGAAAACTTCTACAACATAAAGAGGAAACTATAATCAAGATTACAGCAAACATTTTTGCCATAAAATCTTGAATATGCAAAACACTCATCCCTACCTAACAATAAACAAACAAAATGAAGGATAGGCATGAAATGAATATTTTAACTACAGTAATCTTTGGAAACTACCTTATTAAATATGAAACAAAACAAGAAGTGAAATCTCTCTCCCTCAGTATATTTCAAAACAAATATTTCATAAAATTTTAAAAATTATATGAAATAAATAATTATGAACAAAATATAAATAAGCAGAAGAAAGCATTCTCAAAGGGAAAAAATGAATTGTTTAATTTAAAAATTAACATTCACATTTGAGTTATATTTCTAAATTTTTTTGCTTTCTAAAATATGTTATCACCTCCATATTAAAAAGACATAATAATGTAAGAATTCCTTTAAAACTATAAAGTGAAACTAATTCAGTCCTCACACAATTTTTTAAATTCTTTGTAATTAAGTTAGTAATCTGTGTACAGCTTAATACAAATAATAATGGATTTCATTCATATTAAACAACATTAAAATATAAATTCTCAAATAAAATTAACAATGGCTCTTTCATTAGATAATACTCTCATTTCAAAAGTTTTAAAATTTATACATATGTATTCTTTTCCTTTAAAAAAATATCAGAGATAAAGTACAAAATTATTTCTCTGATATATTCTAATAAATTACAGCAATATAGGGGGGTGGGGGATGATTTTTTGCCAAAAATAAAAATTTTTATAAAACAAACTCTTTGTTCACACAAATAATTTCATTACTGAAAGACTTGGCAATAAATAAAATCTGAACACAAAATTAGAACAATTATCTCTCTGTACACATTCAATAACAGAAGGCTTGAACTAGGGTGAAAAAGTTTTAAAAAAAAAAAAACTTAAAATATTTAACACAAATAAATATTTAAAATCCAATTAAAATTGCAGTACTGGAATTATTATATTTTCCTTACCAATTCCTTTCATTTTTCTATTTTTGTAAAATTAAATGATGTAAACTTGTGATGTAATGTTAAACAAGTACTAATACCTCTACATCTTTAATATATAAGCTTTACGCAAGTCAAAAGTTAAATTTTTTTTGTACACCATACAATAAGTGCTGGAAAACAAAGTGATTGAAGTCCTTCTTCATATAATTTTTCTACATAAACAAGGTCTCCAATATTTTTCAGTATAATATTTAGTACAATATCAGATTTAATGGCTGCTTGCTATTAGGATAGCACAAGTTATCAGAGAACAGAATAATTCCATTTATTTAAGGTTTATCACAGTTGCAAAAAAAATTTTTTTTGGCGTAAAAATAGTTTTATTTTCTAGAAGATCAGTAGTCCCTTACTTCA
>BMAV01008537.1:0-32212 GCA_019973955.1 Trichonephila inaurata madagascariensis
AAAAACAATTTTAAAATATCTATGTAAATAAAACAAACTCTAATAAACTTATTTTTGTTGACACTTATATGCTTTTTTTCTTTAAGGCGAAATTTTTATTTTTACTGGAAAAATAGTTCAGTCCCTTCAGTTTCATGTTAAGCAAATTTCACTGTACATAAATAGCTACGGTGTTAAATGCCCTGATGGACAGAAAACAGGACGAACCTTTTTTACATAGGTGGGAACTAAAAAATCAATTTTATAAATTTGAATAAACTAGCAAAATGGACTAAACTCAAGGGACGTCATGTCCAGAAAACCCAATCACGTTTTTCCCCGTAATCAATTCATAAATTCATTTGATGTCATAGTCACATAAATCCCGTTTTTTGAACTAACTAGTTTATGCGTTTAGCTGTGCCAACATTTGCTTTTTACAGAAACATTCTTTGAAAAAAAACATATTTGTCATAAATATATACTTGTACTTTTAAATCAAGTGTAATTTGCGTACTTATATCTGTTAATATAATAACACACATAGGTAAGGAAAGTACATTTGATTTAAAAGCACATGTATGATATAAGTTCTTTTTTTTTAAATTTTGAAACTCTTTTTAAAGAATTTTAATACATGAACATCTTTATTAAGTTACCAAATTTGAAATTTTACCTAAATTTTACAAGTAGAGCATTAAGTAAAAGTCTCATATCAACTATGAATTCAAGTGACAACACGTGATTGTATTTAACATGTGAACGTAATGCTTTAGTCCATTGTAATTTAGTGAAGCTTAACTTAGTTTAATTGTATGAAATATGTACGATTAAAATGAAATAAAAGGAAAATTAACGTATGTATTATCACGTGACCATCATGAATTTAGTTCATTGCGTGATGAAATCGAAATATTACTTTAGGACTAACTTGAAATAATAATAAAAAAAGCCTTTAAAACTAAAAACATCATTAAAAAATCTTGAGTCAGATTGTGAAATTGTTTTTTTAAATAAAGAAATTAAATAATTCACAATCATTTATATAAAGACTGTTCTTTTTAGCTTTTAGTAACATGAATTTTGTAAAAGTAAGTCATTTTATTGCGGAATTTCCTTTAAAAATTGTGATTTGTAAGTTTAACGTCAAAACACCATAAAAAAAAAGTTTAATGCATTATCACCCAAACAAATGTGAAGTGTTATTTTATTTTGAAAATAATACTAAGTAAATTGAATTAAAAATAAATAATTTTCCAAACTAAATATTCTTTTGAAAAAAAGTGTTTTATATTACATAAGTATATTTTATAAACATATACTCACGAAAAATTATATGTGTAAGGCATGTCAGATGTAAATCTCAAAATGCACAAGTTTATTTTTCTGAATGTTGAAGCAAAATATATTTTTCCAGCAAAAAATGATGAATGGAGAGCAAAAAAATGTTAACGTCTTATGGGCAAAAATGTATTTTTCCAAAAGGGAAATTGCATTCTGACTCTAACTCGCCAAAGCTCTTTTCACAGCCAACAATTTTACGAATTTTCGGTCATCTTCTGAAAGTAAAACCATCTGGAAAGAAAGAAAAACGTAAAAGAATCCCGAGTTGATGGACAAAAGAGGACATTGGGCAGGGGCACAATGTCGATATCTTTGAAACTGAACCTGCTGCTTACAAAATTTTGAATAGGTTCTCAAATAAAGGGAATGGAAAATGGATATTTCCTTCACAATGAAGCAAAACGTTTCGAAAGAAATTAAATGCGAAAATTATATTTCTCCACAAAAAAATAATGTGGTTAATTTACAACATTTAATTATTGATCAGCTTTGGAAAAAAGAATTTTATTTGAATCATAATTTTTTTAAAGAGTAGAAACATTAAGAAGATATGGGGAAAAATTGTAGAAAAATATATTTTGAGGGATTCTTTTTCTCTCAGGAAAAATATAAACGGACATTTATAATTTTGTTAAACTTCACGTTAGGTACTTGAAACCAGAACTCTTTTAATTTTTAAGAAAAATCTCATTGAATTCATTTGCATCTTATAATTTTATAATTGCAGGAAAAGAAGAAAGAAGAAAAAAATCTAAAGAAAACATCTACATATAGAAAAAAGAATTTAAAAACATTATTATGATTAATGAAAAAATGTTCAAAAAATATTAATTCATGCATAATTACTTTTTCAGGAAACAAGTTATCTTCCTCTTAAAAAAAGATTTTTATTAAAATAGTCAAATATTTCTTCAGAAAGTTTTGATAATTGATTTGTAAAATTCTCCAAATGAGCCATTTTTATTCTATACGTGAATTACCTTTTCTTTCTTTTGAACTACCATTTTGAACAATATTGTGATTTCCTACTTTTTAAAAATAATTTTTTTTATTTCCTGACGTTTGTTAAAATCAGAAATTTTTTATTTTATTTTACAGAAGCTTGAATTTTTTTTAAGTAAAAGAACAAAATTTCTAAAATTTCGAAAATAAGAGTTCTTAAGGCTATTTTCACAATAATTTAAATTACAGAATCTAAGGTAACCTTATCCATAAATGTTTTCAGCTCTAAAATGTTTTTTTTTAAAAAAAATTTCCCGTTTTTCCATGAAATAAAGTAATAATACTTCTAAAAAGAAATACTAAATTATGAAACATATGCTTCTTTATCAACAAAAAGATCTGCAGATTATTTATTCTTTTAAAAAAATTACAAACGTTTCATAATTTTATGTTGTCTTGAATATGTCACATTTAAATAAATAATAATATTGAATAATAGTTATCCAAAATAATAATAATTCAACATTTGCAAATGTAATAACATCAAACAGATGCTTTTAGCTTAAAAGTATCAACAAAGTGAAACGTATTTAAAGGTGTAAATTTCACATATTATGTGAAATTTAGTATATCTTAGATAAAATGTTAAAAATTGTTTTATAATTACAATAAAAATATTAAGTCCTATTCAAAATACTTAGAATAACCTTTTCCAATGTTATCCTTTGTACTAATGTTTAAATCTTAATAGGTTTCTTTGGTAAAGTCCGATCTCTGCAAAGCTTGAAAAAAGGAATCAAAATAATTTAAGTGGTTTATTCATGTTTTACGAAAAACAGAAACGGAGAAATTTTAAGAAAATACGCGATAAATTTTTCAAAGGTGTAACTGAAAATAATTTGTAATTTTTCAAAATCAATTAATTTATAAGTTGTTTCACAATATCAAGCAAAATTTATTCATAGAGATTTCAAGGGACAGTTGGAATAGTTATTCTAGTACATTCTTGCCAAATATTGTATTTATAATTTTGTCACATAATGTTCTTGAAACCAATTCCATGTATTCTTTAACCCAGTTCCTAAATATCATGAAAATTCCAATTAGAGCGTTAAAATTTTGTTCCGAACGAGCGGATACCTTAAAAACTACACTTACTAAGAAACATTTTCATCTGAATTATTCAGCTATAATCAGTAGAAGAATTAGTCTGCGTACTGTCAGCCAAATTAATAGGTCGGTATATAATTAATAACTGCTTATTTCAAGGCGGCCATTCCAAAATATCTTAGCGGTCCACCGGTCGATGATGATCGACTTAATGCCCTACGTTATTTTAGGCAAATGCTTGGATGCCGGGTTCCTTTGAGAAAGTGCCCGCGCTTGCATTTTCTGTGAATAAGAAAGGAATCAAATTTTTTTAGAGTGGAAAATGAAATGAAACTGTTGTACGGACAAATGGTATTCGCAATTAGGATACGCGGACAAATACACAAGGATAGAATTAATTTTATACTTTTCTAAATACAATTTAAATTTATTAGGTTGTTTCATACATATCTCAATCACGATATTTTTTTATTGTTTCTAATGGGCTGCGGATTGGTGTTTTACCATTGCAGACCTAGTACATTCCCTGGAAGCTAGTAACTCTTTTTAGTGCGGCACCATAGAAGTGGATACAAATCGCCGCTAGTAATTTTGACGCCCAGTTTCCTCCCCAGAGGGAGGCACCTGAGATCTGACGATGCGAACCTGTACAAGGGTTTAATTTTGCTGAGAGCACCCAAGTTAAGCAGATACTCTAGGGATCTTTTACATGCCGTATAACCATACGACATGTCGATTTTCTGCATCATAAAAATCTACCGACTTGAGGCGGGGTCGAACCCGCAACCTAGGCGCAGAAGGCCAGCGTCAAACCAACCACGCCACCCAATAGATCTTAAAACAGTTTAAAAAGCTGATAATAAACAACTTTAAAGTTCGAAATGACTGATAAATATAAGCAGGATGAACATATACACATAATAATTTATACTATTTTTTATATAATTTCTTATTATTCTTTTAATTGAAAAATTTTTTTAAAAAAAATCTGCATGAAAAAAAAATCACTAAAAGGATAATATTAAAAGCTCTCTGTTATCTTTCGAATAGTTTTTTACATCGTTTATGTTACTTAATGTTAATTTGTAGCAAATTTATTTAAGTAAAGGACTAATAAGTATGATGAAAAAACAACAACAGACCATTTTATTTTTATATTTGATTAAAAGGCAATAATCTATTAGAAAAAGAATATTGTAAGTGAAATTTCAAAAATAATAACTTTTTTTTTCTATTTCTTAAAGAATTTTCACTGTGCTTTTTTCAGAATTTACTTTCATTAAAGTTCTTGTATTTCATCTGAGAAGCTGTTCAAAAAATTCCAAAAGTGAAGAACATCAGAAATGATGAAAAACAGTTAAGAAGGAAAGAAAGTGAAAGAGACAGATAAATTAGAAAGCTTGAAAATAATAAAAAAAAAAAGATTCTAATCTTGATATGAAAAGGTGGAAAATCAATCAAATAAAAGTGAAATATAAAAAAAAGAACATTCTTGGATTGTGAAAACTCAAACTTTTCTATCTTTTGAGGAAAATAAAACTTTCCACTTGGTAAAGTTTGAAAATTATCCTGTTTTCTTTTTCCTTTTTTTATGCATATTAAGGGTTTTTTTTCATCGTTTTGTTGTTTATTTTTCAATGCTGAGCAAGATGATTAAAAAGAATTTAAAAGAATATTTTTCCATTATAAAGTGAAAACTTTATAATGAAAAAGGATATCAACTGTTAAAATTCTTCAAAAGAAGATTTCTATTATTAATCTAAAAAAAAAAACCAACGCGCATTCACAACGACAATCAAATTCTTTAACCCAAAGACCATTTAAACTATCTGTAAGGTAAATCAAAATTTAAAAAAAAAATTGAGAGCAAGGAAATAATTGGTAAGGAAGTTAGAAAATAATATTAAATCAATTTTCTTTAAAATTGATATAACCTTCATAAAATATTGCATTCCATTGAATTTGTATTCCAATGTATTGCTTCAGAATTGCATTTGAATTACAATGTATTGACTCAGAATTACAATGTACTTTCATTACATTATATACTATGGTATGTAGTGGGGCTGTAGGTAGCCTGGTGGTTAGAGCATCGGACTCCAGATCGGAAGGCCTGGGTTCGGTGCCCGTTGCCACCAAATACCCTCCGAGTACACACGGAGTACGTGCTCGTTAAATCTTGTGGGCTGAATTACGAGTGCAGGGGACTGGAGAATATTTCCCTCCCATCCACAGTCCTATGGCAAAATTGTGGAGGTGGAGATAGGTCGTGTCGCCATCTATCGTCCCTTCGGGGAATTTCGCCGAGTTTATTCGTACTATCACCTGTATGGTGCTCAAGGCCTAGGCCAACGACAGGCGTACTTCTAGCCCCTTGCCACGATGAATTTAATGGGCCTCGTTTTGACTACGTCAGACAGGTGGCTTTAACCCCAACAACAACATTATATAGTACTGTATTACACAGAGTGATTCATAAAGACATATACACTTTTCTCATGCTGTAAAACGGCAACAGTCAAAGACACGCATTATTTCAGCGAACCATAAGATAGATGTGCTCTTAAAGTTTGTGTCTCGCCTCTGACAGAAGTGAGGCAGGCAATAGCCACGTGCGAGATTCTCTTAAATGTGTTCTGTGCATTATCCAGAAAGAGAACGTTTGGCCCTTCCTTTTTTTCGTGAGAAAACAATCACAAGAGCCATATTTTGGATATGCTAACTCTTTGGTTGATGCTGCAATAGATGGATGACATTGACATCTTTATTTTCCAATTTAATGGTGTACCATTACACTCGTCAACCTGAGTACGGGATTACCTCAAAGAACATCTCCCTCTCTGATGGATTGTACGAGCCGCAGACTACAATATGTCACTCATCCAATGGGCACCCAGATGTCCTGACTTAACACTTTGTGATTTCATTCTTTGAGGGTACGTAAGAGAAAATGTATTCACCCCTCCTTTTTCTGTTGATTTAGTGGAACTGAAGCATCGTATCGAGTCACTATTAATGGACTTGATTCAGATACCTTAAAACGCGCATTTGGGATGAAATGGATTACCGGTTCAATGAGTCTCCTGTGACTAAGGGCTTAGACATATAACATCTATGATTGTCTCTAACAAAACTTAAAATAATCCCATAAGAATGTATTACGGGTAACTTACGTCTTACATTGTTCTTGATTTGAAACTGTATACTCCTTTGTGAATCACTCTGTATTATATTTTACTTTATTACATTGTGTTGTATCAGTTTAAATCCAAAGCTAAGAAAAATATTTGAATTATTATTTAATGTATGTCAGAGATACTCTTTATCGACATGATGCTCGTTAAGAACAGCAGATGGCTTTGTTTGCAACGGTGTCAGCAAACGACTAAAACTACTTGTGCTCTCAGACGAGTCAAGATTTTAATTGTCCAATTACAGTTACCGAGTAAAAATGTGGCTTGACAGATTCAATGTAACCGCTTTTGTGGAACGCACCGTGATGGTTTGCAGCACCATCGTGTACGATAGCAAGCCACTTCAGGATCTTATTAATGGTTCTATGAAGAATAATGGAAACATGGTTAATGGACATACATGGATAACGGGATGGATAATGGCCATGCATGGATAATGGGATGGATAATGGACATACATGGATAATGGGAATACATGGATAACGGGATGGGTAATGGATATGCATAGATAATGGAATGGATAATGGACGTACATAGATAATGGGATGGATAATGGACTTGCATGGATAATGGGCATACTTGGGGTATGAGTTGCGACTGGTGACTGTTTCATTCTTCAGGTGGTATACAATGCCCTTTACCCAAAAGGTATTGCTCAAACGTACAGCGCACACGCGTTCTACGCTTTTCAAGATGTACAGATGAGGCTCTGGCCAACACATTACTTTTTTATTACTCATTTGGGACGTGACTGTACTCCGTTTGTCTATAATGTAACCACCACATTCGTAAGATGTTGAGGGGTTGATGAGGCATATAATCCCATATTGAGATCTTCATTCCCTATCATAATAGTGAGGTTGGGCGTTAAAAGGATAGAGCTTGTGACGTGTAGTAAAAAAAAAATTAAGAATTTAAAACTATAAAGCATAAAATTAAATATTAAAGGTAAAAAGTACTGTGTACTATAAGTTTTAAAATAAAATTTTTGGAGCCTTTGGTGATGTTTGTGTTGTAAAAATGTGAGAAAGAAATCTATTTCAGATGGGAAGGTGAGAAGAGTGCACCTTTCTAGTGGTCGAGCAAGTCTCTTCCAATTGGAGTTCTGAAGATGCTCGGAAAATTATTATATCCCTTTAAGACCCAAACCGCACGATCATGTGGGTTAGATATTCTTACGTTTTTGTTTCTGGAATAGTCGTATGTAAGAAAAACGCAAATCAAACGATTGAGAAGATTTGCAGAAAGTGTAAAGTGTTACTTTTTTATCAACAGACGATGATTGTGGTCCATGTTTTACTTTTAGCTGGTAAATCTAGCTTTGT
Organism: Trichonephila inaurata madagascariensis; assembly: GCA_019973955.1. Classification (NCBI taxonomy): domain Eukaryota; kingdom Metazoa; phylum Arthropoda; class Arachnida; order Araneae; family Nephilidae; genus Trichonephila; species Trichonephila inaurata. The sequence continues at coordinate 7,895 of BMAV01008537.1, forward strand.
TTTCAAGTACCACGAAAATACGTTTTCTTTTTATCTGTCGTAAAAAGGTAATTATCAATATATTTCTAATTGCTTGGATACAAATTTTTGTATTAATGTTTAAATAACTGTAAAAAAGAAAAAAAATATTAATTATACTCTATTAATGTCGCTTTTAGGACTCGGGATTTAGTTACCCGCACGATCGTGTGGGTTGGGCGTTACTTGAGTTACTGCAGCTGTAAAGGTAAGCACTAACCATGCGAATTTTCTTTTCTGTTTTAATAATTTTGATGAAAGCCTACATAAAAATGAAATATTTAGCTATCTAATTAATATCAAATTTTTTTGTGGATCGTCATGGATGAGTCCCTTTTTTTCTTTCTCTCTCTCTTTTTGCAAGTAATTGTCTTTTTCTTACATTTGTTGAGGAGTATGGCATTTTTATCCTCTTCACAGATATCTACATTCATATCTCATCCCCCCCTTCTCCAAAAAAAAAATCTGGGTTTTCAGGTGGGAGATAATATGGTGTGTTTTAAATATATATATTTTTAAGTTAATATATATATATAAAAATTTTTGATATACGTTTTTCTATTTTTCATGGTGTGCTATTTACTGTGCTAACTTTTAACCAAAAACTTTTTCAGGTGTCTAAAAAGGAGAAAATTGTCACAGAAGAATCAATGTTGCAATTGATGAATAAATCAGATTGAACTTAGATAAAAGAACTTATTGATTTCTCGGATGTTAACAATGTTGCGAACAAAAACATATGAATCGTGTATAGTAGAAGAAGAATCAAGCTCAGATGAGAGCGATGAAAGAAAGCATGGGAATATTTGAAATAAAAAAAAAAAAAAAAATTGGATCATTCTTTACCATAAAAGTCTCTTGAACACATTCATTATATTGATTAAGCAGTTTCAAATTCTTGGTTTCTGCGCAAACAAGATGGAATATCTCATAAAATTCATCTAAAAATCAAAATGAACCCTTTAAAATTTAAGTTAGAGAGAGTTGAAGTGATATCAGCCTCTCCATCTAGTAACAAAAGTATTTGAACTGATTATGAAGATAACAGAGTGTTGTAATTCCACTCGCAAAAAAATCGAAGCGTTATAATCCACCTGCTATACATGTCATGGCTTTTATCCTGGCCATTCCAGGATAAAAGGCTTGATATGCGTAGCCATTTTCGACGTGTTGATGACATTTCAAGGCCTCTCACACAAATGCAGATTTGAAAACTACGAAAGCAGTTCGAAAACGTGTAGTGAAAAATGCAATGGTTATTAATACTTGTCCAAAAACAAAACAAAATATTTTTACAGTCAATAAATAATGAATTAATAAAAGAGTTCATTATACATCAATAATTTCCTCATTTGTAACAATTTTAGTTGACTTAAGATTGTTCCTTCTTTCAACTTAGAGCTAAAAATGTAAAATTTCACAGGTGACCTGTTTCACAGATAACGTTCAACCCACACGATCGTGTGGGTGCCGTCTATGTTCGGGGGAGCGGGAATTTTTTACTATTTTTCCCAGTGTCATTGGGGTCAATATAGAAGAATTTAATATTTAAAGAAAACGGGTCTTAAGGGGATATGAAGGAAATTTTGAGTGAATTGTGAATATTCTTGAGGTGGACTGTGGTAAATGATTGACAGGGAATGGACATGCATTTCTCAGGAAGTCATTTGTCATCTCTACTCTCATTGACTTTGTACTTAGACGTGTTGCTACGTGCATCGTCCTCCTTGATGGTTTTTACGATCTACTCTGTCCAATCCTTGGTGTTGCATTTTCAGTGTCCCTAATGTACTTGGATCATGTTGAGCGTCATTGAATCATTCGCTCAAAAGACGTCAAAGTAAGGTTGACTGTTAAAATGATTGAATTTCTTATCATTAAAGAATATTTTAAGAATGGCAGACAAAATTTTTAAAAATATCTAACTGAATGAAAAATGATTTGAATTTTTTTTTCTAGGAATTTTCAGAAATTTTCTTTCGATACTGAATTATTAGAATTTCATATATTTTTTTATTAAATTATACATATTTAAAAAAATTTTAATGTACATATATTTTTTTACATTTTTAGTTTGAAATTTTTAAATTTCTTTTATTTTGAATTTTTAAAATTTATATTACTTGGAATTTTTAAGAAAAAAAAATTTTTTTTGAAAGAATATTTTTTTAATAAATTAGTTATAAATGATATTATTTATTCATATATTACCCTTTATAACTAGTATATATTCTAACATTTGAATTATATATATTTTTGCCATGTTACAAACTTTTTTTATTTTGTTCGTATTACAATAGACTTCATGCTATTAGTTTACCTCGAAGTATCCTGAGTATTATGCATTAAAACTTTAAAGTCTATGAAATTTACTATTTTGAATGTAATTTTTATTACAGAAAATTAAGGAAATTTATGGCCATTAAATTTAATTCCTATAAAGTTCATTAAAATTTGTGAAGGGTACATTTATTTCAAATGCAAGGAGCTTTCAAATTTAAGTTATAACACGATAAACCACAATTATCCTATAATTGCGTTTGGGTTTGTAATTACAACCCAACTGATATTCATAGATTAAATAAATGAAAATTATATCGATAAATGTCAGCTGTAGTTCTAAGCCCCCACAAACAGATTCAGTGAACGAAATCATGAAAATTTATTTGTACTTTTCTCAATACGACAGTGGCAATTATAGCGTTCTAATCTATTTTTCATTTATTTATATAATATCTACACTTACTATATATATATATATATATATATATATATATATATATATATATATATATATTACTGAATTTCTAAAAATCCTGTGAATTGAGATATATTACATGATAGCAGCTATGCCTGTGTGCAGCAAGGGTGCCAAACTTAAAGGCTAACTAGGACAAAATAAACAAGACTTAACTTTAGGTGGGCAGCAAATAAAATCAGTATTTATAGAAACGGAGGTTTATCTCGAATAATACATTTTAATAAACGTATATAAAAGAACAAGAAACATTTAGTGTTTACGTCCTGACACTTGACATCTCTTCTCTGCAACTGACTTTCCAATTTCCGCAGAAATTTTGATATTTTATTATGCCAATATACTGGTCGGGCCGCAAAAATGTTCGTTGTGGGCCGCGAGCTTGACACCCATGCTGTATATAGGTATAATAGTATTCATGAAAATTAATACTATTTATATATGCATTAAATATATTTAAAAACCTAAGAGAACATTTCAATAAACAAGTAATATAAAAAATTAAAATTAATTTTTACTTAGGTCAACAAAGAAAATTTTTATTTTGGTTACTTTTTATCAAATAATTACAATTAATATAAATATGTATATACATAGGACAGAATCACAGTATTAAGGGGCAATTCACTTTTATTAATTATTATTAAAGTATCATATTGTCATCCAAAATAATCGTGTGTATAAAATTTCAATTCAACTAAACGCTCTAAAACGTGAGACTTTTTTTTAAAGTCTTGACCCAAGTCATTAAAAATGAAAAAAACCAACGTGACTCTTTATCTGTAATTCTTTAAATAATTAGTTTCAGTCTATTAATTTTATCGTATTGTCACACAAAACAATCATGTACAGAAAATTTCAGCTCAAATGAGTGCTTTAAAATGTGAGAAAAAAACCTTTTAAAGTTTTGACACAAGTCGACAAAAGTGATGCCAATGTGGCTCTATCTGTAATTCTTTGAATAATTAGTTTTGGTCAATTAATTTTTATTAATTATAAATAAATTACCCTATATTCATCCAAAATTATGTATATAAAATTTCAGTTCAATTGAGCCCTTTAAAATGTATTTGATTAGCGATTGAAAATTTGAACAGTATATATATATATATAGGGAGAGTGTGAATTGATAGTAGGAATTGAAAAAAGACGAAATTTATTTACTTACAGTTTTTCAAGCTAAGCGAGATATATATTTTTATTTGAGAATTCCATTCCGCTTTTGAATCTGCTTCATTTTTTTAAAAAAAATATTCTCATCTATTCTTTTTTTTTATTTATTTATAAATTTTAGAAAAAAGATCATCCATGTTTCCTATTTGGGCAATGGAAATTTATTAAAATGATTTGAAAGCTGGATTGATTTGTAGGGGCCCTTTTTCCCCCCCGGGGGTTTAAAAATACGTTTATCAAACACAATAATTTATTTTTTCCTTTTTTGGCGGAGAGAAATAAAACTCAAATAAGAGATCTTTCAAATTTGATCAAATGAACAAAACAATGGTTTATCGTCAACGAAAAGGAAGAAACTTCTTAAAAATGAATATCCATTACATTCTGTTTTTAGAAAAGGGGGATTGGGGGGGGACTCGATTTCCATTGGGGGTAAGTCGGAAAAATCGAAAAAAAATTTTCCCCCCTCTAGAAAACCCTCGCCTACCGTGTGTCAGTGACAGAAAACATTGCGTCATGATCAGTTATGAAAAGGGTATTTTTCTTGGATATACCATAATGGCGCCCGGCCGACAGCTTTTTGTGGATTTTTGACCCTTCACCCAGAATTTTCCCCCCAAACCTCCCTTTTTTTCTCCCAGAAATTGATCCCCAGTTCTTCACATTTTTTAAAAAGGGACGAAGTCCCCCAGCCACACAGTTTTCCCATCTTTTTTTGGGCCCCCTTCCTTTGGTCTTTTATTAGAGGGAGAGTTGCTTTAAAAAATTTTTTCAATGCTTTTCCCGTTTTGGGTTTTCTCACCATATCCCCTTCCCATCTCCGCTATTTTTGTTTTAGGGACTTAAAATATATACTTTTTAAAAAAATCTTATATTTTTCCCCAAAATTACATTTTTCCCCCAACTGTTATTATAGAGAACAGCACCAAATATGGTTCGCAAGACCTTCCCTTCAAAAGTCGCCAAGATCTTCTCTTCTTTTTTTTTATCAAGGTCCATGTCTCTGAGCCAAAAGTCTCAAAACTGATTTAATCAGTGCCTTATATATATATATATATATATATATATATATATATATATATATATATATATATATATATATATATGTAGAAAAAGGTTTTGTTTTTTCTTTTTTTTAAAAAGGAGACTTCAGTAATGATCTGATCTTTCTGATTTCAGGATTCATGTCAGTTTGGTAATTAAGGATATACACAATATAGGTCCCTTTTCAGGTCAATATTCATGATTTCTTCCCATGTTTCGAAGCGTTATAAGAAAAATAAATAAAACCAATACATCAAAAAAGAACATTGGAAAGAATACAGAAAAAATTCAAGTTTTATTTACTACTTTACTCCTATTCTATGAATGAAACCTTGATGACACGGCGTACATCAATGCAGTAGTCCAGTTCCTGCCATACTCTACTCAAAAAAGTACTGTCAACGTTTTTTATACCCCTTTTTTACCCTTTTCCCAAATTTCGGTTTTCCACACGGGGTACAAACACTTGATCTTATGTAAAAGACAGAGTTTTTGGATATCATAGAAAGGACAACACGAGCTGTCAATCACGTTAATAGTTCTATGTTCAGTAGAGTGTGGTATGAACTGGACTATCGTATTGATGTGCCACGGTAACCAAAGTTTCACTCATAGAACACCTATTAAGTACGTAAATAAAACTTGAATTGTTTCTTTCTAATGTTCTCTTTGCTGTATTTTTATGCATGACGACTATACTCGTTTTGACAACAAATCCTGCAACTTGTCCATGCCGAGTATACTCGTCAATCATAGTTAAGTGGTTACTTAGAGGTGGCTAGAGAGTGTTTCTGCTGTTTGGGACAATCAGTTACAGTTATTATGACAAAAGTGGTTGTAACAACCTACTTGAGGTTGTTGATGTCTGGGGGCTCGAGTAAAGATCAGTTATAACTAGTTCAAATTCCAATTTAATATTTCATTAAAATCAACAAACAACTCAGGGTAGGAAATGCACAACGATACTAACAAGTAATATATATAAAAAAAATTAAGTCAATTCCTACTTAGATCAACAAAGAAATTTTTTATTTTAGCTACTTTTTATCAAGTAATTTTAAAAAATATAAATATTTTATATAAACAGGACAGATACACAAATTTAATGGTTTATTTTTTTTTTATTCATTATCATTAAAGTATCGCATTTGTCATCCAAAAAAAATCGGGATATAAAAATTTTATTTCAACTGAATACTTTAACACGTGAGAAAAAAAAAATTTTCAAGGTTTTGACACAAGTCGCCAAAAGGGGTCGCTAAGTCGCCAAAAATGATGCCAACGTGGTGGTATTTGTAATTTTTAAATAATTAGTTTAAAAAATTTAAATTTTTATACTATTGTATTGTAATCCCAAAATAAATTTCAGTTCAACTGAACAGTTTAACCAAAGTGAGGAAAAAAAAAAAACCCCTTTTTAAGTTTTACACGTCCCAAAAAAAATCGCTAAGTCACCAAAAATGATGCCAATGTGGTTGTATTTGTAATTTTTTAAAAAATTTGTTTTAATCAATTTTTTTTATTAATTATTTTTTTATTTTGTATTGTCATCAAAAAAAAACCCTTGGATAAAATTTCAGCTCAAGGGGCCCTTTAAAAATGTATTTTATCAACGTTGAAAATTCCCCCAGATAAATAAAAAATTTTAAAATAAATATATAGAGATTGTGAGCTAATAGTAGGATTTAAATTAAAAAAATCCCCGGTTTAAAAGGATACTTAATAAATGAGAATAATCTGCTTCACTTACTCTTGGAACACTTTGAACTTCTGCGGTATAATTCACCGTAGTTCTCTAATATGTTGTTTGAGCTCGGTCGCAAAAATTAAACTTAATCTTATAACTTATCCACCAATTAGCAATAATTGATCATCCAGATACTACTCATCGTTTAAATCTCGACTGGCTCTCGACTAGCTAATTATCTGCGCTTAAATATTACATTTGCATAAGTCAAGTCTTCTTCTTCGGGAGAAAGTTTCTAAAAGAACTTACAGTTAAAAAGGAATAAATTTACCCCAAGAGGAGTAGTTAAAGTTTTGAGGATATACCCGCTATATGGTAACGGTAATGTAATTGTGTTTCATTCCTGAACCTTTTTTCGAAAGAAAAATATTAGAAGATTTGTTTAGTTCAATACGTAAAAAATAATTGTTTACCGAAAAACAAATATACAATTTAATTCCTCTAAATTATAAAAACCACAAGAAAAGATTTGCTTTGAAGAAGAATTAAACATAGTGTTGGATCGTACGTAAAATAAAAACCATTAATACCTTTTCTATAAAAAACCTAAATGTGTTTGATAAAAATGAATCCATTTCGAATTTCTTACCGTAATTCATTTATTGCTTAAAACGACACTTTTCTAACTTTGTAAACAAATTAAGACAGGAATCTATTTGGAGATACGAAAACTGACAGGAAAGAAAAGACGAAATGGAAACTGTTTTTGTTATCCCTTGCAACAATTGTTTCTTTAGATTCTCTCGAGACCTTCGATCGTAATTTTATTTTTACTTGTGTTGCTTCTAATTTGGTTTTCAAATAAGCGTCTTTAAAAAAGATTTTTTTTTTGTATGTTTTCTGAAGTTTTTCTCGTGGAACAGTGTCAAGCTTCATGTTTAGGAAATGCTCATTTAAGCATTCTTTAATTGAATCCACAACTTACTTTCGTTCCTTTTTTGTTTTTTCAGTTTTTTCCCCTTTTTTTTTTAATTGAAAAATTTTTGCCTTGTCCAAACTTTTTTTTTAATTTCCCTTTTTATTCGAAAAACAAGTCATAAAATGTATAACGTTTCTAATTTGGGAAAGAAGTGAAAACACATTCAAATGTTACGTAATTACAGCACGGAAACGTCTGCATAACCAATTAATATGGAACTCCAGAACATAAAAAAACTTAAAAAAAAAACAAAAAAAAAAAAAAAAATAATATTAAAACCTCAAAGTAGCATTTAAAAAGGAATTAATTTCGAACTTTTTTTTATCATAAATTGATCATAATTTTAAGTAATAATATTCATATTTGCAAAGAAAAGAAGACGTATTATTTGTTTAAAAGTTCACGAAAATATTTGTCTCATGTATATCTGTGTTTGTAAAAGTATTAAAACACTTTTTACAACGTTAGGATTTAAATTATTTAAATGAAAATCGTACATAGATTGCGTTAAACTACTTTTGAATTTTGTAAAGTAAGAATCAAAATGTAGTTAATTTAAAATACGTAATAATTTTTTAAAAATTTATCTGCATAATTCTTTAAGCTCCACATAGCATAACATGAAGCTTACATAGAAGATGCATAATAATTTTGAATGTCATCATCATCATATCTGGCAAGACAGCATCTCGTGGGCCCGTGATTTCCTTTGAAGATTCCTCCATTATGACCTCTTGTTTACTTTTGTTCACCAAGTTTTCTCGTTTATCATCAAAAATCTTCCCCCGAAGTATGTTTTTTCCCTTGATCTCCCCGCTTGATAGTGACTTTGAGCTGCAGTACCTTTTTGACAATTTTACTATCCGGTATTCGAATTATATGGGCTATGCAATTAATTGTATTTATTTTTATGTGTTTAATGATGTCAAGTTGGTTATAAACTCTATGTAATTCTAAATTGTGTCTTCTTCCCCAACTATTATTTTCCTTTTACACCTCGAAGTTTACTTCGAATTATTTTTCTCTTAAAAGATGCCATTCGATTTTCTTCCAGTTTTGTTATTTTTCAACTCTCAGATGCATATATCAGAACTGGTCTCCAAAGAGTTTTGTAAATTAAAAATATTGCGTTTCTTGAAAGGAATATAAATTTTTAAAAACCTCTTCACTCCTTAAAAAGCCTTATTTACCAGGTATAATCTATTATGGATTTCATGAGATACTCTGTTATCAGAAGAAATAAGTCGCTAAAACTTTTCAAATTTATATAATCTATTTCACGATAAGGATTTGGGATTCTGTCTTTTGAAAATAGTATACCACTTTAAAAGTAATACAGTAAATAAACTAAACATTTTGGTTGGGCCCCTTTTGGGGGAAAAATCTTTGATTTCAGCGTGAGCTAGAAGGGGGGTTTTCTTTAAAAATCAGACATTTTAAGTCTTAAAGACTTTATTAAGAATAGAACTTTAAAAGTCTAACAATTTAGATAAATTTAACTAGTGAGAATCTAGAATGAACCAACAAAAACCCCAAAAAGATAGTTAAACCGAATCACGAAATTTTTAGATCATTTTTTTAAAAAATTTATATTATCCGCCTATTTCCTCACTTCTAATAATATTAAAAAAGTCTTAATAAAATAATCAGTCCTACCTTAATTCAACTTCACTTCAATTTTTAAATGGAAACGTCTGGGCGCGTGTCAAGGGTTTATCCCCTTTTGTAATGACGGGGGTTTTAGGTAATTTTTGATAGGCGGTCAATTCACGCTTGTATTCCCCAACAAACTTTCCCCATCAAATTCCCATCTTGCTTCAAAAATTTTTTTTTAAAGCTATCTTATTTGATTTCATATTTGGGGATTTTCCTTTTTGGGTTTTGGTTAAAAAGAGTTGCCATTAATCTTGGCCATCAAAAAAACCCAGAGGTTTTGTTAAAGAAAAAAATGCTTTACCCGTCCCCAAAATTAAAAAATTAATTAAAAAGTAGGACTAAAAAAAAGGGAAAATGTCATTAAGTAAAAAGTAAAAAAACAAATAAAATTCAAAAGTAATTAACTTAATTATTTATAATTTAGTTATTTTTTAAATTTCTTTTTAGATAACCAAAATTTTTAATCATCACTGAGACGTATAAAAAAAAAAGGTATGAAAAAACACACACACACACACACCACAAAACAAACAAACAAACCACAAAAAACCACCAAAACAAAAAACACAAAAAACAAAAACAACACAAAAAACAAAATATAATTTGAAAAATTTTTTACCAAAAGAAAAATGGTTTAAAATTCTTTTTCCCTTTAAAAAAACTAAATAAGTTTTTCCCTTTTTGGACATTCATTTTAAAAACCAAAAATTTTTGGGGTTCTTTTTATAAAAAATTCTAAAAAAAAATTTTTAAAAAATTTTTTATAATTTTTGGCCCGGGTTTTTAAGGAAGTAATAATTTATGAAATGTTAAAATTTAAAAAAAAAAAAAAAAGGTTTTTTTTCCAAAAAAAAAAAATTTGATTAAGTTTTTCCCTTTTTATCTTTTTTTATAAATTTTACCTGATCTCACGCACAGAAAGTAAGGATTAAAAGCGTATTTACTTAGGAAACGTATTTGCTTAGGTTTAATGTTGTTCTCATATACACCTTATCAGACAGTTACAGTGAACGGAAGAAATAAACTATAGAGAATTAACTGATATTTGCTTAATTTAAACTCCCAGAAGTGTAGAATGGAATGACGAATCTTTGAAATACATAACTGTGAGAGAGATAAATTGCCAAAGGAGTGCCCTTGGGCAGGGTCGGAGAAAAGGGGGGTTTTTGGGTTTTCCCAAAGACGTTAATAAGGGTTAACGAGGTTTTGCTTTTAACCGTTTTTACCAAATTATTTTGACTTGAGGAAACGTAAGGAAGCTCTACGATGTTGGAAGTAATGTGGCGATGTGATTTTATTCTGCAGTGATTTAAGGAACGCTGTTTTACTTTTGTAACTTTTAGCAGCGACAGTTTTGTATTTGTATATTCAACCATTTCCTAAGCAATCAAAAAGGGTTTCCCAGGGGTAAAGGGAAAAAAGTAGATATGAGGGGGTTTTGGGGTTACCGAACTTCGTCTTTAAATTTTAGCTTATCTTGGTTTGATGTATTTCATTTCACCTGACTTTTCAATAAGCGCACAATTGACTTTTTATTCATTCTAACTACTCACGGTGAATTATTTAAGGGTACAGTGAACTTCCAAATTAGTAAAAAATGAATTCAAATGTTCGATTTTTCACTTTTAGCATATTAGTAAAGCTGGCAATTACTGGTACTGAATGCAAAAAGTTTTTCAGTTGCAATAATTTTTATAGAAGCTATGTTCTTTTCAGTTCGAACACATGTTTTACCACACCTTTTTGTTCACAGAACATAAAAAAGATTAATAAATATTTAAAAAATGACAGTAAAGTAAAGGAATGACCCCTCAGTAACGGAGCAGAAAAATATTTAGAATTATAGGTTTTTTTTTTAAAAAAAAATTTGGACGTATGTATTTCGAAACCATTGTACTCTTACAATGGTTAGTTATTCATAAAAGTTATTGTGCTGTGATCACAAGCAGATATATTTTAATATTTATGTTATTTTACGTTTGGATTTTTTGTATATAAAGTTCTAAAGTTTGCATGACTTTAAATTGCCTTTTCAGTCATATTTCAGGTAATTACATCGAAATATCAATTCTTCTTTTCCTACTGAAAATTTTTTAAGGCTGAAAATTAGATATTTTTTCGAGGAACACAAAGAAAATCTGAGAGTTGTTTGATTTTTAATTTGTCATTGTTAGAAAATCTTGCAACTATCATGAATACCTTTGCGAACTTTACCGTGCACTGGCGAAGTCATTTTGTAGGTCATTCCAATCAGTTGAGCAATAGAAAATTGATCTACCTTTGTTATAGTCACTAAAAAAACCCATGCCTCATCGAGTGTTACCACAAATTTCCATTTTTCAGGAACTAGGTGTTTTTCATATAATTTTCCCCAATTTGCTTTTCTTTCAGCTATAAGAGTTTTAAAAAGGAGACGAACTATATGTTTACACATTTTTTTTAACCTTAAATCTTTATGAATGATTTTAATTGAGTGCCAGAAAACATTCCTAGTTTTGTGCAAGGAATCTGAAACGGTGGATTTTTTTTAGGATCAGAGATTTCACTTTGTGGATATTTTCTTGCATTTGAGCAGTCTTAGGAGGAAGTTTCGTGGTCATATTTTCATTTTTACTTTCAGCTAGATATTTTTTATCTTTCAAATTTAATACATTATAAATACCTTTCTTTTAAATTTAATAACCGAAATTTTTACACCGTTTTATAATTTGTTTATATGAATATTTCTCATTGGAAAGCGAAGTTACGTAGTCTTCGACATATCTATCTATTTTAGAAGCCATTTTTAAAATAAATCTTTTATTTTACATTTCAATAAAAAACTTAACGACGATTATTCAAAAAGTTTTCAAGTTTACCTCAAAAAGCAAACGAAAAAATGAATTACAAAATCGTTTCCATAAAGTGCAAACGACTTTCTTTATACAAGTTCCTAATTTATGTATTGCAAAGTTTTTAATTTAAGCTAATCTTTTTTTTTTAACCCATATGCAAAACTATTTAATTTTTATCCGCCATGAATTTCCATTCTCATTTGCTTATTTTTAAACTCTTACGTTGACTGAAAAGTTTGTAATTACGACGACAGAACAAGAACTCGAAATTGTTTGAATAAATACTCAGTATCTTTTTTGTCCTCTACTTTAGAAACGCTTGTCATTCTTGACAACAGAGAATTACGAAAGAAATTTCAAAACAAAAACTTTAACTCTCCTTTTTTTTACAAACTATTTTCTCACTTCCCCCTTTTTTTTCTAATACTATGTTTACTTTATTCAGAGTTTATGTTTTTCATCCGAAAAACTTTCTGAAAGAAGTGATCGAAAGAATAAAAAAAAGGAAAAGGTAACAAAAGTAGAGAGGAGAGTGAAAAAAAGAGATTTGATCCAGAAGATTCGAAAGTGGAAGCATCCTCATCTAGATGAAAAGGTGGGAAATCACTCAACAAAAAAGTAAAAAAAAGGAGTTTTCTTTCAGATTACGGGAAATTCAATATTTCAACGGTTTGTTGGGGAAAAAATCCTAATTTTGTGTGTTTCCTAAAAAGTTGCCTTTTTTTTTAATTCTCGGAGTATTTTAGTTATTTTTATTGCATGATGTGGAATAAAATGAAAAACAAATAAAAAAAAATTAAGTCAATTCCTACTTAGGTCAACAAAGAAAATTTTTATTTTAGTTACTTTTTGTTAAATAGTTACAATTAATTTAAAAATATGTATATACTTATGACAGATCGCACTATTAAGTGACAAAATAGAAAACGATTTTCCTTGCAATTTTCTATTTTCCTTTCTATATAGGGTGTTGGACTATTTTCTGTTTTTGTTACAGTTTATTCATGAATTAAATTCAATTATGCTAATAAAATAGTATAGTAAAAAAGAAGTGCCATTCTCAGAAATTAGATCATCTCAGGTAGGATTTGAACCCCCGACCTTTGGGTTAAAAGACCAACACGCTATCCATTGCTCTAAAGGGGGGCCAACAAACGGCCTTTTTAATTTAAACTGTTGGACTATTATTTTGTTTCTTACTATTTATTCTTTTTTTAAAATTTTAAATTTAAAGAATTGGGGGTATTTGAAAAAAAAAGTATTAACATCAAATTTCATCCCTACAAGTTTAAAAATGTATTTGAACTTGAATGGATAAAAAAATATTTTTTTAACAATTGAAAATTTGAACAAAATATATATATATATTTTTTATATATATACGAGAGAAGAGGAAAAGGGGAAATTTAAAAGGAAAAAATAAAAGTCCGGGGGTTTTTGGGGAAGAAAACTGGGCGCTACCTTTAATCATTTCTGTCATATTCAAGGATTAAAATGTGATTGCTGATAATGTTCCGTGTATATAGAAGAAAAGCGACTTATTTACTGACTCATCAAGATATTTTCGGAACTATTAGATCTACAGACATGAAATTTGGTAAGCATGTTTCTTTTGTTGAGTAGAGATGCGCTAAAATTTATTGCGGATATCAATTATTAAAATGTTACGAAGGGTAAATGAGACGTTATAGATAAAAAAAATTCAGTTTTTGAACTGTTAAGTCTACAGACTCAAAATCTGGTTAGCTGTAGTAAGTTTGTTTATTTGAGATCCATCGAGAAAGGGGGCATTCTTAAATTTGTGTTTTGAGACTTTAAATTTGGCGAACATGTTTCTTTTGTCGAGTCAAAAAAATCTGAAAACGGGTTTTGTGAAAATCGATGCACAATGTGGGGTTACGAAGGCGTATATATAAGAAATAAAGTTTTTGAAGAGTTAGACCTACAGACTTGAAATTTGGTAAACATGTTACTTTTGTTAATTATAGATCTGCTAAGAACGGGTTTTACGGATATCGATTCCCAAGTTGATTTAAAAGGCGTTAAGAGTCGTTGTAGATAGAACACGTTATTGAACTATTAGAGCCTTAGACCTGAAACTTTGCAAGCATGTTTATTTTGTTGAGTTAAGATCTCCTAAAAATCGGATTTGAGGGAATTGACCCGCAAGAAGGGGTATGGGGAAGTGAAAGAGGAAACATAATTCTGTTTTAGAAAAATTCACATTCCTTTTTTTTTAAATGTAGGGCAGTGGTATTCAAAATATGTTCCACGAAACCTTAGGGTTCCTTGTAACAAATCTAGGGATTCTGTGAGTTAAAAAAGGGAAATGAATGATAAGTTGTGTATGCGAAACAGATTCATTTTCCCTATTAAGTTAGTACAAACCAGAAATATCTAAATCTTGCTTCCCAGCGTAAGTCGCATTACCACGGGGAAAACTTTTAAGATATATGCGATTCTAGGCAGCCTTTTTTATGTATTTTTGCAACTTTTAATTCTTTGCACATGCAAGTTGGGAGCCATTACAGGGGTACACTATGGTAGAAATTAAACCCAACAAAAGTGATAAAAAGTGTGTTTCTTGATGTTCTTTAGAGGGAATGGGGTAGAATAATTCAGAAAAACTTTTCCAAAAATAAAATAGTGGCTAAATTGTGGCAATTTGATTTTGGAATTACTCATTTAGTTCCGGCATTTAAACGGATAAGACAGAAATTAGAAAATCTTGATTTCGTGTTAAAACAGATAAAGAGAACGATATCTTCAGTTCCAAAGAGTTTTGTAGTCCCTTAAGAATTAATGTCCTCGTGTAAGATAAAGTGACAAAAATTATTGCGCTTGCTACTAGTTTTTTTTTAACCTTTTAGTTGTTATATGCACAAACTTCCATCATTATCACTTGTTTATTAGGTTATTTTTACATGTTGATTAAAATGATTAAGTGTGTGTTTTCTTAACTCGAGTGCACCATAATCCTTCAACAAACATTTTGATCAACATGTGAATGACTTCCCCTTGAAGTCGCCCCTCACCACCCTGCCTACCTAAAAGTCTGGGAGGAAACAAAGCAGGACCAGAAACTTCCATAATAAATATTATTTATTATTATTCATGCACACTAATCAACCACAAGCTAAACCACAATTGAATACCCTAGGAGTGATATAAAGTAATAAACCCTAAGTGAACAAGCACAAGTAATTAATTTTTATTTTAACCTAATCTATCTTTGATTTGAATTCTCATTCCCCTAATTTGTAAGAACAAACTCCGCTCTTAAAGTAACTGTGAAAATCAATTATATCTCACCTTCGTAACGCCGCAACAGATTCTCAGCATCTTCTCTCTTACAATTACAAAACTCTGACTTTATATAGTCGAACTTATCTACATATCAGAGTTTCTTCTTGAGAGGGATGGCTGTGAATTAACGCTAATGCTAGTCCAAAGATTCTTCAAGAGGATTATTAATAATATTCCGTAAAGATACGTCGCATTGTTACTCAATGAAAAAATTTTATTTGCTTTACATTGAAATTTTTTTTTAAACTTATAGAAACTAATAGAAGTCCATTTAAGATAAGGAATATTAAAGTGCTTTAAAGAGCGTCCAATGGTTATTTACCATACGTAGGGCTGCGGTAGCCCAGTAGTCAAGGTATCGGACCATGGCAAGCATGTCATGAGTTCGAGCCCAGTACCATTAAAATTCTGCGGTGTATGGCAGCGATGCACCTTAAATCTGTCGAGAGCTGAAACGTCCTCCCGTTGGTGTGGTTCGGTCGTTAGGAGAGGGGTGCCAGCTCATGTGTCGTCCCCTCCTTGACCATGGGTTTGAAATTACGTGATCCGTCGCCAAAAGCCCTCATGTAGCTGAACAGTGCGACGTTAATATTCAACTCACTCCTTTCCTATTTAAATGTAAAAACCAATAACTATGCACGAAATTGAAATAAAATATGGCTATAATGTATTGTTATAATTTTATTTATGGTTAGTTATAAAAGAAGAAATGTATAATTGTTAAGCATTCAGATTATATTTCTTCAAATTGTTTAAAAAGGTTCAGAAAGAAAATGTGTTAATTGGTAAGATTAATTGCAAAGGGTTTATTGTACGTGCAACTAGCATCGTTGATGTTTTGTGCTGCAAGTTTTTGAATAACTTTGTTTTTGGAAATGGTTCTAGAAGTTTAAAATATTTATAAAGTGTGATATTTTTCAATTATTACTAATAAAGAAACATAGTTCTCAATATTTTTATATTTTTTTGGAAATGAATCTAGAAGTTTAAATAATTTTATAATATGATATTTTTTAGTTATTACTAATAAGGATACATAGTTTTCAATATTTTTATTATCAATAAAACTTTTTTTTAAATATTTATATTAGGTAAGAATAAAGATGGATTTTTCGTTATCATCTCTAATCATTTAGCGCCTCTGTATCCAAATGTTTCTAACAATGAACTCATGGCGCTTTTTAAAGGCGGTTTTAACTCCGTTTGTTCTACATACACTCCCTGTACAGACGCTGAGGTACATTAAACATTCGGAAACTCCAAGTCCTTACGTTGACGTATTCTGGAAGTTTAGAGAGTGAGGTACTATCAAGGCGTCATCTTCATCACTTGACTTTCTTTCAAAATTAAAAGGTCCTTCATCAACGGCCTTAGTGCAGTTTCAAAGTTCGACGTTATTTATCTCTCATTTCCTAATCAATATTATACACACTGCTACATTGATAAAGTATTTTTTGATATTCCTTTCTAAATATTTTCAGTTGAATTAATAGACTTTTCAGAATGGTCGCATGTTTAAGAACCAGTGAATTGAAAAGAAATCCACAGGAGTCAACATCAACGATGGTAAATTACACTATTAACACTCTATAAACAGAAGTCACCAATAATAAATAATATACGAGTATTTCTATCGGTTGCTTCATTCGAATATTTATACGTCAGTAAAAAAGGTGAAAGTATAGCGATAATTATTTAGCATTTAGCTTTACTTAGACGAGAAATTAAGATGGACTTTGGAGCGATAATCATGAACGATATCTTAAATATTGCTAAATTAAAAACTGTATATGTATGAGTGAATGTCATCAGGAGTTTTTGGGGTCTCATTATTATCACCAATGCGTAAAAAGTTAAAAAATATTAAAAACGTAAACGCGTGCGAAGGATTAAATACAAAAAATCGCCCTCAAAATATTTGCATTCCAACAAATAAACTTTTCTTAATTTTTCTTTTTGCGTCAATTATCAAATTGGTGAAATTGTAATTGGTGTAAAGATAATAAAACTGTATATTAGAAACGTAATATCTTGAAAATTTGATAATAAATATCAAAGAAATTAGAGCTTCTTGTTATTTTCTAAAACAATTATTGTGCGATTAATTGAGATATTCGTATATTTCGTAAAAAGAAACAGAGAGAGAGAGAAGAATTTATATTTTCCTTTAAATTCAATTCTTTAAATTTATCATGTAGTTAAAAAAATCTGGTAAAGCCACTTTGATAGTCGCGGCTCGTTATTATGCGACTCCTACAGTCCAAGAAACTAAGTACTTAGGCAAATTTTTTCCAGAACGAATTACTCAAAAAAAACAAACAAACTTGACATTATAAATAATTATATGGAAAAATACTTCGATTGTAATTACAAACACTCAGATCAGCTGGTTTAAAAGGAAATTCTGCAAAAAATAATTTTATGGGAATACTAGGAATAGAAAATAGAAACTTATATTTCTCCATGTCATAGATATATATTTATTGTTACGTAGATCCGGGTTCGTGGATTTTATGCAAAGCAATCACAGAAAAAAAACAATTCTTTAAGAGCGATGCGAATTTATTATCGAAAATACAATCACAAATACGGGATTCAGCACGGCAATGCAGGTAAATATCGAAGATTACTTCTCAACGTAATCAAGCTAATCACCAGTGTTTTAAAATACACGTAGTAAGATTATTCACAATCACAGCCGAAATAATCGCTAGTCAAAACAATCCCTCTCACTACTGGTTTAATCAAGACTGATCGGTTTTGCGGCTGGCACTGCACTGGCATTTATAAACCGGCGGAAATTTGAAAAACACGCGTCATTAGCGTGAGAACTTAGTCTTGAATCTACTACTTTCTAAATTGGGGTCCCAAACTCTCTAACGGTCGCCAATATTGACACAAAATGGTCGCTAAATTCACCATTGTGAGCCAAATTTGGTCACCATGTTAGCTTCTACTTGGGCCTACCAAGTTCTCATTAAATCTTCTACCATTATAACGGGGGTGACATTGCGCTTGTGAATAATTTAATTTTAACATGAAATAAATATATAACACATAAGAGTAATATACAATGCATTAAACACTCCAAATACAAATTATTTACACTATTTACACAAAATTCGTAACAATATATATAAATAAGCTAATATTTTATAACAAAATTCTTATTTGCTGATGTTGTTTGCAGTTTACTATTTTTAATTTTCCATCACTGTTTTTCGCATGAAGAACAGGTACTCCTTAATAAATATTTATAAGTATGAAGAATTTCAATCGAGAAAAAGTGTTTCGAAATTTAAAAATAATTTTTAATGAGAGTGAACATGTAATTTTAAAAGAACTGATATTTAGCCTCCCACACATTAAAGAATGATAAAAAAAGACCCCTATTTGAAGTTAGAATAAATTAGCATGCTAAAAAGGTAAATATGAATGTAAGTATTAAATTCTGATTAAAAATTATGACAGAAAAATAATAGCAGAAGTTAGTTTTGCGATTTTTCGGGTTGTGGTACAACATGAAAGAAATAAATCAAAAGAGGAAAATTGAATATCATATGTATACTGCTGGCCACCGTAAATGCCACACCCAGAAAGAAGCATGAAAATAACATGAAATTTACAGCGTATTACCATTAACGGAGGTGGATATGCAAATGATTAGAATTTCTGGCGTAGACACACACTTCACACACGCGCTGTGATTTATCAAAGCGCTGGCCCAAAACGAAGATTTCAATGATTTCAAGTTCAGCAATTGTGTTTTCTTGTGATTTTTCAAAACGATCAGTTATATTAAACAGCGATCGTGGCGCTTTTGATCAGTATCCGAGTTCGAAAAAGGGATCGCAGCCTACCGAGATTGTGGATTATCTTTCAGGGGCGGATACGGACGGAACATAAACAACTGTAATGCGGATGTGACCGGAAGATGCAGGAGGATACGACGGATCTAAGTGATCGTCACGCATTCACCTCAGTGCACCACTTCACGTGAGGACAGGAAAGCTGTGCGCATGGCGGTAATCAGTCATCTACGAACCATAGCACTGTGGCATTGGGTCTTAACTCATCATTCAGTGTCTGCGTGTACCGACTGGTCATACGGCAGGTGTGGTCTGTCTGTGGGCGATGTTCTTCCGGTCTACCCTTGCCCGACGCAGAACCAGATCTCCACCGCGGTGATTGCGATGAAGAAGGATTATGGGTGGCAGAATGGAATGAAGTTGTCTTTACGCGACGAGTCACGCATCTCTCTGCAACACACAATGGTCGGATTCGAGTCTGGAACACCGTACGAAAAGGATTGAGCCACGCACTGGTCACACCGAGAGGTATTATGGTGTAAGGGCGGTATTGGATATCCTCTCTCGCACTCTAGTTTGCATTGCCGGGAACTTTAAACCGGCGCTATATCTCCGAGGGTGTTGGAGCCAGTTATCGCGCTTTCTAACTTTCCTTCTTGGGAGAAACTGACGCCTTATATTTCAACGGATATACACGCGACCACACCTGGCGTCGCACGTATCCAAGGTTCGCTACAAGATTGCTTCCCTATTGTCCGCTGTCGGATTTGTTGCGATGGAAAACATGTGTCCATGGTTGCTCAACGATTGACCCAGATTACTACCTATTTGCCACACGGCAGCGAGATCCCAGCAGCAGCGACAGGCGCCTGACACGCAAAAGCACATCCAGAGTCTCTTTGGGTCAATGCCGAGGCGATGGCTTATTGATCTCTCCCAGTATGGCAGCTGGTCTGGCCACCTGATTCTGGCAGGAACCACACTTCACAGAAGTCTATAAATTTAATCGTGCTTGGTCAATGTTATCTACAAAATAAATTTTGTTGTGCTATCTTGTCTTTCTTGGTGTTGCATTTACGGTGGCCAGCAGTGTATATATATATATATATATATATATATCTAGGATCTGTGGAAAGTTCAACTTAAAAATTAAGGGGATAATAAATAAAAATAGAGCGAATTCTTAACTACCGCTTTGAGATTTTAGGGTGAATAGGACTATTTAAGGTAGTACGAGCACTGACGTTACAGAAGAGAATAAATGAGAGAGATGCTGGTGACTCCTTCGTGTTATGATGTCTTTTGTTCCATCTGATTGTGCGCCAAATTGCCGCCATGTTGGAGTAGCTATGCTTGAAGAAAAGTAATAAAGTACAGATATTTTAAAGAGAGGATGAAGGTTCTTCATTTTACGTTGAATACACGGGAAGCGACACACACACACACACACACACACACACACACACACACACACACACACACACACACACACACACACACACACACACACACACACACACACACACACACACACACACACACACACACACGGGTGTATATTTATTACGTGCATTTTTAAGTGTGAAAACATTTTGTTTACTTTTATGTGCATTATGGTTGACAAATATGCTCCTTTAAATAAAATTTCTGTAAAATGCGAAACGCATGGATTGGCTGAAAACACGCATTGTATTTATTACGTGACTATGATGTCACATGAAGTGAGCCCATTTTTACATAGCTTTTAGTATAGGATGACATGATTTCCCCGGAGCCTACATTCACCAGCAGGGGCTCATTTAGTGAGTATTGATAAGAACTTACACTTTCAAATTGTTTATGGGTTCATAATTTTGAACTGAAAATCAGTTTATGTGGACAACACATACATGTAAAAAAAGGTTAAGGCGAGCATCGGACTGGGCTGGGGCCCTTTGGGGATCCCCGATCCCCCAAAATACCCCCCGGTGCCCACGGGACGTGCTCGTTAAATCAGTGGTTCCGAAAATCTTGTGCACGGTCACAGTTGAAACCACGCGTGTAGAGGACGGGAGAATATTTCCATCCCCTCCAGTTTCCTGCATTAATTGTGGAATTGGAGATCGGTGGTGTCGCCATCTGTAGTTAAGAAGTCCAACCTGTCTCACAGGCACTGACAACATTCATGCCTTCCCTTCGTAAATTTCACCGAGCTAAATTTTACTGCCACCTGTATGTTGCTCAAGGCTAAGACCAACGACAGGCGTGCTTCTAGCCCCTTGCCACGAGGAATTTCGTGGTCCTCGATCTGACACTGTCGATCAGGTGGAATTAGCAACAACACACCTGCATTGGCAATCCCTAATTCAAATTTCCACACCATATCAAAGAGAACCTCTACACGGTAAGTCTTTAGTGTCATCAGGAGCTGAACTTACGATTCGAAAGAAATGACACTTCTGCGAGTTCACACTAGGATTTTACGGCCACTAGATATGAGTGAGTGAATATTAACGTCACACTATTTAGCTAATCAAAGGCTTTTGGCGATAGATCTCGTTATTTTGAAGCATGGTCAAGTGACGAGGACGATCCCTGAGCTGGAACACCGCATCTTTAAACTTCCACACCACACCAACGGGAGGACATTTCAGTCTCGACAGATTTAACGTACATCACCCCTACATGGCGAGTTTTCAATGGTATTAGACTCACGCTCATGACATACCGGCCACGAGTCTGTTACCTTGACCCCCTAGGCTACCACGACTATCTAGATATTCTCATAATTTGATGCTTAGAAACTTTCGATTACTGTCTTAATTTATTTTCTTCGGTCTAGTGTCTTATTGTTGCTCATTTTTATTGGTACAGTGAAATATTTTTTTAAAAAAGAAGTTGACACTTTTGAATTAACGCCATGTATTATTTTTATAAAGCCTTTATGAGTTATCTGTATGAAAGCATTTATGAGTTCCATAGTTCACTAATTTAATGAGTATTTAAATCAGAGCTAAGACAAATACCTCCAGGAATTTCTGAAATGCTTCCCGCTTGTTATGACAGTTAATGGAATGTCAATGAATATCTGGCACTTGAATTAGAACATTCTATAAGTAATTGGGAAGTTGAGTGACAAATAAACTGTTCCATATAATTGTTTGTTCCCTTATTCTCGATTTACGAAGATGAAACCGCAACGGAAATTCTTAGTCAAATTAATACCACATACTTGACTTCATAAAGTAGAATATCTTCCAATTTTTGAAACCAATGTGGAACTTTTTCGTTTTTTCTTTTCTATTTCATTGATGATTCATGTTTTAAATCCTTTCAATGAAGAAAATTTGACAAACACATCAAGCTTAATTTATTTACCTTAAGAGACATTTTATAAATATTTTAATGATGATTTGAGGTAAGTATGAATAATACATAAATCTCAACTTGTAGTCTATTTCAGGATAATATATATGAATACGTACATATTTTAATCCTTTTTATTTCTTCGTACGTATTTTTTCAATTGTATTCAAAAACATTTTTGTGGCCCTTTTTCTCGATATAAAAAAAACAGGACGGAACACATTATCTTTATAAAACAGAATATATTATCTTTTTTATGTCCAGTAACTCCACCCTTTGAGAGTCGATTTCCGCAAAACCCGTTCTTAGCGGATCTCTACTCAACAAAAGAGACAAGCTTGTCAAATTTGAAGCCTAAAGGTCTAATAGCTAATGAAAGTTTTATTTTCGACAGCCCTCTCACAAACCCACCCTCTTGGAAATCGATTTCTACGAAACCCGGTCATAGTAGATATCTACTAAAATAATATACCTGCAAAATTGCAAGCTTGCATGTCAAATAGCTCAAAAACGGTTTTTTTTTAAATCTGCAACGCCTCCATAACCACTTTCGATCTTGGCAGTCGATTCCCTTAAAACTCATTCTTAAACGTTGCAAAATCAAAAGTTATCACCAAATGCAGAAATCGTTTTCGAAACATGAGTGCGAACGGTTTTCATTATTGGCTGCATGTCACGGCAATTTACGATTTCGTACGTACACACACAAACTCTTCATTCAGCAAAAGGTTTTTTTTTAAATAACTAAAAAAACATCTGAAGAAAATTTTTTTGGTGGATATTTGCCTTTGAAACATCAAGGAAGCTCCCTGCAAAATTTCAGAATGGTAGAATCAACGGTGTGGTTTTATATACGTTGCAAACAAATATACAAGTATTCCAATTTATATATTGTATAAGATAACAAAGGGCATAAATTGAATTTTCCATTCATACACAATTACATTAAATGTAAAACTATTTAAAAAAACGATAAAAAAAATTTCGACTCATTTATATATATATATATATATATATATATATATATATATATATATATTGTTTACGTTGATCAGGGTTTGCCGATTTTAAGTAAATTAGTTTCAAAGAAGAAAAACATTTAAGAGCGATGAGAATTAATTGTCAAAAATCCAATCCTCGAAGTACAGGATTCATCAGCAATATTTACAGAATAAATCTCAAAAGGTCTATACACGTTCAACAGCACTTAGATACAATTAATAGCGTCTAAAATACACGTATGTAAAAGATTATTCACAAGCACCGAGTTAATCGCTAGTCAAAACAATGTTCACTAATCGCTGGTTTAAACCAGCCTGACTGTTTCGGCGAGCACCGCTCTATTTATAGACGCGGCAGAAACTTCCAGGAAGATCCACTTACGTCGTAGAGCGTGGAAGTAGTGCTTTTCTCTACATATTTCTAGAAGAATCCAGAGGGTCCCGAACTCACCAACTTGGTCGTCAATGTCACCAAAATGATCGCCAAAGCCACCAAATTGGCAGCCAACTTGGTCGCCAAATATGATGCCAACTTGGCTGTATCACCAAGATCTTGCCAAGTTGCCATTGAATCACCATTATAACGCAAGGGATGGCGTTGCTTGTGAAAATTACAATTTTAACATAAAATAAATATAACATAAAGTAACATAAATGCATTATACATCCAAATAAAATTTTTTTCCTATTTACACAAAATTCCCTTTT
>BMAV01008538.1:0-24575 GCA_019973955.1 Trichonephila inaurata madagascariensis
ACAAATTCATTTTAAAATGTTTAAGAAATTTGAATATAATAAATGTGTTCAGGTTTTCGTTATTTTACATTTTTTTAATTTTTAAAAAAAATTATTTTATTTTTTAAATTTTTTTTTAATATAGAAATAAAATATTTTTTAAAGGAAATAATTGCTATCGCTTTGTAGACCGAATATAATGATTATGATAAGGGTTTTCCCTAAATTAAAAAAAAAAACACACACACCTTTAAAAATTTTTGGAGAATCTTTTTTTGTCCCCAAAATATTTAGTACGTAAATTCCAATTTTGTTTAACATATGAAAAAGGAAAAAAAAGGTTTGAAAAAGGAAATATTCAGTATATAAAAGTTTTTTAAAAGCCCCAATACTTTAAAAAAAATTTTAAAAATAAAAAGCATTTATAATTTTTTGAAAAAAATCTTTTTTATTTTCATTTTTGTTTCAATAGCATCATGAAAAGTTTCCCATTTAAAAAAAATACGTTTGAAAACTTTTAAATTAGTTAACGTATTTTTCGAAAAAAACTTTTTTTATTATGAAATGCTCTAATGGTTTAAATTACTGAAAATGATTTTAAAAGTAATAATTTAATTCAGTCACTTAAAGAAATAATTTTCCTTTTTACAGCATTTTTCATTTATTGCAGATATAAATAAAATTTTCATCTATTCATCTTTTTTTCCTTTGAAGTTTAAATATATAGATTGTTTTTGTTTGAACTATTTCATACTCAAAGTTTTGTTGGAACTGTCTACTAAATTTATTATTTTAATTTTAATGGTGGAAAATAAAAATACTTTTTCCTAAAATTGCTTTTAAGATACTTAAATGATTATTGTTTTTAGCTGATATTTTCTCAATTAGCTATATCTTGGGTTTTACACCATTTTAAACCTTCTTGAATCACTTATAATTATTTTTCTTAGTCAGTGGTGGACCCTTTTAGTACCCGACGGGATTCTATTGTATTGGATTATTATAATTAAAGTTATACTGTTCAGAGGCCTGTAGAACCTATTCTGCTTAACGGATTTTGATGAAACTTGGAATATATGCTATGTGAAACATGGGTAAAAGATTTCTGCAATAAAAAAAATAGTACAAATTTTGGCTTTTATCGATCATTCCTTTCCAAAAGTAAAAACATCCATATAAATTGGGGGCATAAAACAAATCATTCAGTGGGCGTTTGGCATTAATCATGCCCCAATAAAAAAGCAGCAACAAAAAAAAATTTGACTTTACTGGTAAAAAATTTTTGTTGAGAACGGCATCAACCACTTGTTCCTTTGAGAAATGTCGTTTTAAAAGGGTATTCGAAAATGCCCCATATCAAGGGTTGGTTTTGGGGATGATAATCATAAAATTTCAAAGGGACTGGGGATTTGGGTGTGCTGCCAAGAAGAGGACAAAAACCGGTTGGGACTGAAAGTGCGAAAGTCCTACTGCTGTGGTTGAAAGAGCCTCCAGTTCAATCTATTCTTCAGCAGGTGGTCGATCAGTTTTACGTGAGTTGGAGGTTCCGTGGTCCTCAGTACGAAAAATTCTGCGATACATTTTAAAATGGCATCCGTATAAGATCCATGTGATCTGCAAACGTTGAAACCTCAAGATCACAAAATACGAGTGATATCTCTAACTCGCGTAACACTGATTGACCCCTTGTTGAAGAGTAGATGGAACTAGAGGTTCTTTCAACCACAGCAGTAGCAACTTTTTCCACACCTTGAGTCCCAACCGGTTTTCCGTCCTCTTCTGGTCCTAAATCTCCAACAGCTTCAAGTTTCATAATCATCTTTCTCAAACGAGTCCTTGATATCGGGCATTTTCGTACATCCTTTAAACAACGATTTTCTCGCCATGCAACTAAGTGGTTAGTGTCGTTTTCATGAAACAGTTTTACCAGTAAAGATCGATGTGTGTGTTTTTTAAAGGGCATGATTAATGATGGCAAATGCATGCTGAATGATTCCCTGGCTATGACTGCTGGTTTATATAGAGGTTTTACTGATCTAAGGAATATCCAATAAAAGCCACCTGGTGGTCAAAATTTGTACAATTTTTTACTTCAGAAATCTTTCCCCCATGGTCCATATAGCATACATTCCAAGTTTCCTCAAAATCTGATAAGCAGAACAGGTTCCACTGACCTCTGAATTGTGTAATTTTAACTATAACCACCCGGTACTTATTTTGATTTCTTATAAAGTATTGTCCAGAACGATATAATAAATATTTTCATACTGCATTTAGCTACTTTTTTTATGATAGTTAACTTCAGTTGGCTGATTGACAATTTTTTAACGTCACATAACGAAGCTACATGAGATATTTACAAAAGTTATAAAATAAATACCTTAAATTAAAACTTAACTTTTCCTTATTTGCATTATTTCCGCATCAATTCTTCTACGAATGCGTAGTCTTTGTTTACTTTCTTGTACACTATGAACAATGATACTAATTTTATCAAGATGTAATTTAGTATCTTTGTAACTCCAAATTGCAGTTTGAAGGAATAGGTATAATTCTTCATAGCTTAAAATAAAGTAAACAGTGAATTTTACCATTTAATTGATGCAATTAGAACTAAGTAAAGTGCCGCCCATCCGGTATAGTGGTTTGTGACGCTGACTACCATGCCGAAGCACCTATGTTCGAATCCCGGATAAGGTATGGATGTTTGTAAGTGTTTAGTGCTTTCGCAGCAGGGGGGTATTATAAATAGCCATCGAGACCGTACGTCCTTTCGTGAGGTTGGTGAAAAGAGAAGATATGTGAAAGGTCTCTGACTACCCCCAGGGTGTTCTCCCTCAAAATTTGGTATGGAACCGTGCCAAATCGTACTGTCACCTACATAGTGCTCAAAGGCAAGGCTAACAACAGGCGTAAAAATCTAGCCCTGAGTAGCAATCAATTTTGTGGACCTTGATTTGATGTTACTGTCGATTACGTGGCATAAGTAACAACAACAGAACAGAGTTAATGTTTTCATGAAAAAAATAATTTTGGCTTTATTATTATTTTTTTTTGAATTATATCGCGTAAGCTCTAACTACATTCCTTCCAAATATAATACACATATGTGATAATTGACTGTCACATATATTCTCCAAAAAATGTTAGAATGTCGTATGTTTAAAAAATGTTTTCAGAAGAGTAATGTATCCAAGGATGGGGATTGGGTGTTGAGGCCCTCTCATGGACCAATATATTTTTATTTTTATTTTTAGCATAAAGCAGTGTTTCTCAAACTGTGGGGCGCGCCCTGAAGTGTACAATGTACTACTAGGGGCCGCGAGCATATCGAAAATAAAGACTTAAAAATATAATTTACTGGAATGAATTAAAACAAAATACTTTCAGACATAATAAAAAATGCACTTTTACTCTGATACAATTTATAGGCGATATTAAGTCATCTCTCTCTCAAAAATAAAAACTTCTTCAATACCTAATTAGCTATCTTTGATCCTATAACCAAATAAAAAATATTTTATTTGATTTGCTATAATCCCATGATGAGAGATTTTTTATTAAGTTTTCTTTTTAAATCTAACATACTACTCTTTCAGAGAAAAAACAAATCCCAGACCAGAATCAGAAAAATTTAGGACATAAAAATTCATCACTGTGATTATTTTTGAAATACTGCACATTATAGCTGTAATCTGTTTTTGCTGATAATCTGTTTGACCTTCTAAGTTATTGGTACAGTTAATTATGCCCCCTCTCTTATGTGTTTGTTTCTCATTCAAGGAAGCTGTAAGTAATGTATTTCTCTGTTGCGCTCTTTTCCATGCAAAAGAGTTTTATGATATTTGGAAAATCACGGAGAGCACTTAGAAGGATTGCTTGGCCAAGACATATTTTTATTAGTATTCTCGAACATATAAAGCATAACGAAAAACGTTTTTTAGCAGTAACATACATAATGAATACACTTTTTACATGGAAGTGGTCGCGTGGGACACACAGATCATGAAATAGTTAATTCTGGCAAAACTGTTTATTTGTTACCAAAGAAAAATTGAAAAGCCCTTGAAAGTAGGTAAGTTTACTTTCTCTTAATTAAATTATTCACTGGAATCACGATTTGTATCGTGTACAGTAAAATAATTATAAAAAAAAGGATTGGGGTGACTCAATAACCTCGCTCGACCATTAGTATCGAGTGCGCGCCTGCTCCCGGGTAAAAGTCTTTTCGCATTAAATATTAAAAATAACACTATTATTCTTCATTGGAATTTTATATTATTTTTCATTGTTTAACATTAGCTCTAAACGCTAATTCTGTGAAGCTTAAAATTACAATTCGCTTAAAACTAATTATAATTTGAGCAATCATTTAAAAAAAATCATTTTATATTTTTGTAAACATTGTCACGCACTTGGCTTTACTCTCCCTACAATTCAGCTATTATATCAGCTGTTTTATTTTCTTATAAATGAACTCGTGTAAAGAGCGGGCACTTCAGCCGGTATACTTTTAATGTATCAGTGTGTGTGCTGCACAGAGTATTTTATAACTAATTAATTAATACTAAATTATAAGAATTGGGCTTGTCTTGCAAAACTAAGTTTTTATAAGAAATGCTTATGATTAGAAATTGACTCTCTGAGTTCTTGTTCTATATATTTAGCTGATATATATTTTTGTCTTATAAGCAACCACCGCAATATGTTCAATTTAAAAAAGGAAAATTAGAAAGGGAAAAATAACATAATAATTATCTATTATTTAATTTTTGTAAAAATATAACATATACAAAAATTTAATACCCCGTTATTAATTTGTATGGTTTATAATTAAAGATCGCTTATTGTAGCTTTAGCGTCAAAGTGCATTATTATTGCATTGAGTATATTATTAATGTATAAGGGGGGTGCGATAAAAAATGTGATTGAAAAGGGGGGCTCCAGTATTTAAAGTTTGAGAAGCACTGGCATAAAGAGTACGTATCTGTACCCATCTATTTCAAGATGTCTCAATATGTCATTGGTTCAGGGAGTCGATAAAACAATAAGAAGTTATTTAGCAAAATAGTTTAAGATTATGATTAATGTATTTTTCATTGATGTATTTGAAAAGAAAAAAAGTATTAGATGAAAAAGAAATAATTAATTTCTATTTCGAATTACTATACATTAACAATTATAAGTATCACTTTATTTAGATTCAAAACTGTGTTATTGATATTGTTTGGGCTTTTAATGGCTCAAAATTATTGTGATATTGAATTCATCAATTGATTCCATGATAAAAAAAAAAAGTATTTATTCAAACAATTGAATGAAAGGCAATTTGTTTAATATACATTTAAGCCAACCTTCGTAAATTAAAAATAATTAATTTCTATTTGAATTTGTTTGATTTGCAAATGAAAATGATATTTGAGGGTATTTTTTTTAATTTCTGCTTTGAAAGCTTAATAATCTATAAGAAACACACACTTTTAGTTATTAGTTGTTTTTTAGTTTTCATTATGTTCTATTTTTTTAAGTTTTCTTTTTATTTACATAATTGAATTGTATACTGGAACACAAGAAGTTTTAAATAAATCTAATATATTTTTGACTAGAGAAGAATGTCTCGAAAATTTTGACATCAGAGTATGAATTTAATTTCGAAAACTAATTTAGTCGAATTAAGTGAAGAACTGGAATATTTCATTATTTTTCATTGCACACTATTTTATTTGTTCATATTTTTGATTTACAAGCCTCATATCTTTGATTTACAAAGAAATAAATATATGTATTTATTTATTTATTTGTAAATCAAAGATATAAGAGGCTATTGAAATAAAAGGGGGGAAAATAACCAGTTTTTTGCACGTGAAAATAACACTCTACTAGAGCTTCTTGAAAATAAAAAAATAATGTTAAGGGTTTTTTCTTTTTAAATTTAAAAACTTTTGTTAAAAATAGTTTGTTTATTTTGATATATATTTCGATTCTAAGAAGCTCTACTTATTTATTTATTTATTTTGGTACAATTATACATAAATTAATTTGTCAAAATCTGTACACACAAAAATCAGTTTGACACATATTTTTTAATCTTATACTTTCATTTTTTTTTCATATTGGGAGATTTTTACTCAACTTAATGTTTTTTACAAGTTTTACATATTGTTTTCTCTAACTCCATTCTCGTCTTCTTAACTTGTTGCATTTTGTATATTTAACACAATATATATAATAGTTATTATTTTAAATCAATTATTTCCAAGTAAAAATTGTGAATCTTTATGAGTTGTTATTTAATAATTATTATTAAACGGATTTTACGGTATTTCTCTTTTTTCAAACTAATGAATGGTAACACAAATGTTAATTATAACTATAACCTGTAAACATATAAAATATAATTTACTATCGGCGTTATTTCGTTTTCTGATGTAATTTTTCCCTAAAAAGTTTAGTGCATGCTCTCTTAAAGCGGATTTATTTTGCTTCTATGCTTCAAGCTTTAATAACTCTCAAAGCGTTTCGGGGAAAATTTTATTAAAGGTTTTGAACACCAAAAAAATACAATCTAGACTATTAAAATTCGTAGGTAAACAAAAGTATGTCTGTCGCTTTGTATGCACATCTATTTTCTCACGAACCCCACGACGCAGAAACTCGCGAAAAGTACCAAATGTTCGGAAATGATCCGAGAAATCTGTTTTTACCACTGACATTCCGATAGTGCAATTAGTTAAAACTATATTAATTAAATACCTTTGTTTTACTCCTGAGTGTTGTTTCTCCCTCCAACCAGAATGAAAAATCGGAAGGTAAGGATTTTTTTTTTATCCCCGACGTTTTTAAAACACGATCTAATTTTTCTGTGAGACTCAGACAAAAAATAATTACAGAATCGGAAAGATCATTTATTTCCCCACTATATGGTATAATTTATTTTACAAAATAATGATATTTTTTATTTTTTACGATTTTCTCTAAAATGAATCAAAATTGATAAGTTTTATATGAAAATAATCTCTAAACCGTCCCGTTTGAAATTTCTTTCGCGTTAATGAAATGATATTCTACACAAAGAGTTCATGCTTTTTTTTTTATTTCAGCTTTTAAAAAAAATAAAATGTCAAAAATTTTTTAAAGTTTTTTAAAAAATCCAAATTTTTATTAAATATATAATAATTTCGTTATTTATAAAAATAATCTCCAAAAACTTTTCTTCCTGGTGTAGAACAATATTTTCGTAATCTGTACAAAGATTAAAAAATTTTTTTAAAATTAGGGTTTTATAAAAATTTTTTGTTTTTCCTTTTTTTCTCTTTGGGGGAGATAATTCCCCCACTGTGGCATTTTTTTTATTATTTGTTTAAAAATTTACCGGTTCAATCGATGCATGAAGTTTGAAGGCATTAACTTAAAAAAGAAGCCCAAAAAAATTCAAACGAAAGAATAACACAATTTTCAAATAGGGGTTTGGCGAAAACCTGTATGGCGCCAAACGACTCTTTTTTCTGAAACTCCAAACGACTCTTTTATTAGAAAAGTTAACAAAAAAAAAATTTATAAATAATGAATATCACCAGATTTGGCGAAATCGAGATCTTTTCCGTTATTTTTAAAGTTTTTTTAAACTCTTATTTTAGCTATGTTCGTTGCGGGTTTGGAAAAGTGCTTTATTATTATCGATTTTCGGGTTCAAAAAAAAAATATCCCCCATTTTATGATTTATTAAAATACTCAAAATTTTTTCGCGCATTTATTAAATGCCATCAATTTTTAATTAGAAACGTTTTTTTTCCACGATACGGTATTTTTTTGGGTTTTTGTTTTTTCGACGTACTTTCCTTTTTATAATTTTTTTCTAAAGGGAAACAATATCGATGCGTTTAAATGAAATGGTTTTAAAAAAATCCTACTTTGACCTTTTTAGTTAGTGATTTAAAAAATAAAATGCCAAAAAGTTTTTGCTATGAATTTTTAAATAATACTTAAATTTTAAATATTGAATAACTTCTTATCAAATTCAAAATTTTTAATGAATTCTTCATTTATAAAAACAATTGCAGAAACTTTTTTCCCGTGTATCGAACATTTTAAAAACCGAAATTTTAATTCAACATTTAATATTGCTGTGAAATTTTGTAATTATAAAAATATCTACTGTTTTCTTTTTTTTCAACATGCAATTATTTTTAAAAATGTATTTTTTCGTTTCCGGGCACTAAGAAGTTGCAAAGTGAATGAGTGAATATTACAGTCCCACTGTTCACTTACTCGAGAGATTTGGCGACGCACTTCGACATTTTAAGCCATTGTCAAGTGACGAGGATGAGAATTGAGCTGGCACTTATCTTTTCTAACTATCACATACATCAACGCAAAGGAGCTTGGAAATTTCAAAAATGCTCACAGTTTTAATTCAACATTTAATATAGTTGTAGAATTTCGTAACTATAAAATTTCTATTTTTTGTCTTTTTCAACATACATTTATTTTAAAAGGTATTTTTTTTCCCGGGGCAAAAATTGTTAAGTGAGTAAGTGAATATTAAACAGTGGGACTTCATCGGTAGCCAAAATTTTAAAAGGGCAGAAAATAATTAATTGCGGGAAATTACCACGAGAATTTTTAATGACATTAATATAGAAATCACACAACACCAAGAAGATAGCAAGAGGGAAATTTCCATGACAATATGTTGGGATTCAAAAAAGTCGTGCAGAGACCCGTCTGACAAAGAAAAAGAAGAAAAATTTCGAAACATTTAATTTTAGGGTTTTACAACCGGGGAAAGCCCAAACAACGGCCGGTTAAGCGTGAGAAAAGAAAAGAACAAAGTAATTTTGATAAAGAATACTGGAATTGCTGATTTTGTGAAGGGGAAGGAAAATTTATAAAAGTAAAAAAAACCATGCAACGTCGGGCCATGCAGCTAGTCATCTAAATAATCTTCTACTTTACAAATTATAAACTTCTTTTATATATCTGCACTTAAAAAATTTTTTATTTACGTAATACTTGTTTTATAACTGTAATAGTAATAAATAAGTAATGTGAAATTTTTTTAAAAAAATTTGAAAAAAAAAAATAATAATCAAAAAACATACAAATGCAAATTCAATATATATTAATTTACATTTGTATGAAATGTTAAATCAATAGTAGGTGATCCCCAATAATACTAATACTTTACAGCAACATATCACAAACATTAGTAATCACGAATAATACCGTATTTCCAAACAAAAACGCTTCAATTCTTTAAAATGTTTTAACTTCAAAAATAATGTTTCATCCTTAAAAGTGTAAGAAAACAAAAAGAAATCCGTAATAACTGGTAATGATGCAAGAAAAATATTGTCTGCACTTACAAATGCGCTTTAATTTTTAATGTCATTTTATTTCCAAGTGGAATTGATTTTAAAAATGTGTCAGATCTGTCGTAACTGACAGCTATGATATCCGACACGTAATCAAAAAGATATGATGACCATAATAAACAAGCCACTAGAAACAAAAAAAATATCCTGCTCTGAGAACGGACGATATATGTAAAAAAGGGTATTCCACTTTAAAAAAGTCTTCCAATATAAAGTTCAACAAAATTTGGTGGCCACGGTAGCCGTGTGGTATAGGTATCGGACCGTGGCTTGACTCGTCACGAGTTCGAGCCCAGTACCACTGAAGACAAGCCGTGTAGGGTAGCGATGCACATTAAATCTGTCGAGAGCTGAAACGTCCTCCCGTGGTGTGGTGTGGTAGTTAGGAGAGGGGGGTGCCAGCTCAGGTGTCGTCCACGTCACTTGACCATGGTTCAAAATTACGTGGTCCGTCGCCAAAAGCCCTCGTGTAGCTAAACAGTGCGACGTTCATATTCAATCAATCCACAAAATTTGACTCTTGGTTCAATTTTATACTTCCACACATATCTCGTTTAGTACAACACTATCAGTAACTAACATTATTTCGATGTCAAAAATAATCCGGATATTCTATTTTTTTTTCTATCCTTGGACCACACTTCTTGACATTTAACTTTTTGTATTTCTTTACTTACTTCCCCGTATTTTTTCATCACTTTTTTCCCTCAGATTTTATTCAAGAGACATTTTTTTTGGAATAAACGTTTTCTAACAACGCTTTCTAAGCATTCATTGGGTATTTTTTCTCCGCGCAAATGTTGAATTTTCCCCCCTGCTGATTTTTTCAATTTTTTTTCTAGATTAAGGTTTTCTTGATTATGTTACAATGTTACAATTGATATTTAGAAAAAAAGATAGTTGAAAGACACGGTTCCATATTGTGTTGAAGAAGATTTTTATTAATTTTCTTTCGTTTTTTCCAAAACAGCTACAGTTATCATTTTATCTGTTTTTCAAACAAAAATATAATGTTAATCCTATGGAAAATTTAATTTCCTTCTTAAACCTTGATTATTAAATTCATATATACATAGTTATTATGGAACAGCAAGCAAGTATTATTATTTCTGTAAAAATTATATTTTTTTTTTAACAATATTTTAATGTTTTTCAGTGATAACTTAAACATTTTCTAAAAAATATTTTAACAATTTGAAAGATTAGCTATATTTTTAGGATTAATATTTTATTCAATACATTCATTAAAGTGTAATAAAAGATTAAACTCGTATCGAAAAATTCTTTAATGATCAGTAGAGATCAATCATAAAATTGAATTTGATACAGTCATTTTACAACACAAAATTGGTTTTTGATTCCAAATAAAATATTCTGAACTACAATAACACTCCAATTATTAGAGAATGTAGTATATTTTAAAATTCATTATGAACAAAGAGTGGTATTTTGATTTGTGTTCGTTTTTAAGAAAATAGATTTTTAATTTCAAATAACATTGGAATAGTGATAACAAATTTTCTTTTTAATATGACTAACTTTTTTAGTTTCGAAAATTATATAGTTCTAATGTATTATAAAGTTAGGAATTTGAAATATAGAAAATAATGTAAAAGTTGCTAATTATTTGTACTTGAAATCAAAGTAAAAAAAATAAAAACAACTAAAATCTTAGGAAATCACATAATTTCACATTTTTTTTGTTTATGAAATTAATTAAGATGGACCTTGTATTAACTAAAAAATCCAACAGGTTATTAAAAAAATAAATAGCTTGAATTTTTTCTACATTTTTCAAAAGAATTCTGAGTTTTAATGAGTTGGGATTTTACTGAAATATGCTGAACTATAAACGATACTTTCTTTAAAATATGCATATAGCCGGCCTTTGTGCAAAGAACTCCAGTACTCACTCATTCACTTAAAAATATGGATGTGATAGATAAAATGGAATAACCATTTCTTTTGCAAACATTGAATGTCATTAATAATAAAAAAGTCCTTTTTATTCTGATTTAAAAAGAAATCATTTAATGAGAATAACTTAATACTATTTACTGCTTACCTTTTATCTACTTCCTTTCTATTTTGCATTTAAATTTGTCTATTTTTTTTATACTTAACATTTATAATTGGTTGATATTAGCTTTAGTAAAAAATGCATGCCTACAAAGGAGTAATTTAAGAATTTGTTGAACCTCACTAACAAGTAAAAAATCATTTTTCTATAACTTATTTGCCAATTAATTCCAATTCATCTTTCAATTTCACGGAATTTTTCTTTTTTTTACTTGATGTTTAGAAGTTGATTTAAGGAGCACATATTAATATGATTTGAAACGAAAAAATGTCTTTATATATATATATATATATATATATATAGTATTACACCGATTCTCATTTAAATAAATTTCAATATATTTTTTAAATTGCTAGAATGAATTTATGAGAACCATGAATAAAAGCTAGAAAAATATTTTAAATTGAATTATTTTAATATCATTCATGATTGATTTTAAAACAAAACAAAATAAAAAGAATAAATAATACTTAAAATTTATGCATCGAATTAAAAGAGAAATTTAATTGTGCTGGATATTCCTATTTGTAGTTCAATATCATATGAAACTGGAGGTAGCGTATTTTGATATCAAAATGCCGCATGTTTTTTTTAAAGTTCATAATTTTTCCCCGCTCAATTGAGTAACTAACTCAATTATTTTAAATATTTTTAATTTTTCGAGTCTTATTTTTATATTTATATTAATATATTCAATTGTAAAATAATAATAATAATACTTTTGAGAATTAAATTAAAAGAAATGTGCATCATAATTTTTTTTTCTTTTACATAGTGAAGGAAAAAAGTTAATAAAATTATTAAAAAGAAACCTAACCAAAATTATGTTTTTTTTTTTTAAAATTACTACAAACAAAATATATCTTCGCAATTTAAAAAAAACACTTTAAAATATTTGTTAAAATATAAAAATAAAACATATAAAAGAAATGAAATTTATCTTAAACCATGTTTTAAAAAGCACCCGAATAATAATAAAACAATTGCTATTTTTCTGAATTTAGAACATGGTTACAAAAATTTTTCTAATAAATTGTTTATCACTAATAGGAAATTTTCTATATTTTGATAATTGGAAGAATTTAAGTTATTTGAGCAATTTCTATTGAAAAAATTATGTATTTTGCTTTCAGCGTGTTAATTGCTGGTTTAGAAAATTTAAGGTTAATCAGTTATTTCTGATAAGATAATTAAAAGTAATTTCAGTAAGTTTTAACGTATCATCTTTAAATGAATGTTACAGGTATAATATACCTAGAAATAGACAAAACGTTGAGTGACAATCTTCAGATTTTGATTAAATTGAAATAAACCCCAATGACTTGAATAAAGATAAAGAGAAATTCAAAAAACTTCAGATAATCTTTGGGGGGTTTCTAGTTAAAAAAGTTTTTTGAACATTGAATAGAATGTTAAATTTTCCCTAAGCTTCATATTTATTTTGTTTCATTTGTATGTTTTCATTTAAAAATCTAAATATTAAGGGGAATTGAAAAGATAGTGATTTTGTTTTTTACTTGTCAATTTTTTTTAGTTATTTTTACTTAAATGTATTTTTTTACTAAAATAAATTGTTTAATTGCTTAAAGGAATTTAAATATTGTTGCCTTTTTCAAATAATCACAGCATAAATCATAAAATTCATTTGAATTGTTTCTTTTTCTATAGAGTATAAGATACATAATTAGTCATTGCTGTTAGCGTATTCTCCGAATTTATTTACTATTATGTTTTTTTTTCTATTTAAAAAGAAAAGAATTTCTAGAAATGATGTAAAGTAAATAAAATATCGTAAATACATTAAGCAATTTAATACTAAATACTTGGCATTTTTCAGAATATTTTTTTATGTCTTAATAAAAAGTAGTATACATAAAAGAACATATCCTTCATAATATATATATATATATATATATTATATATTTATATATTTAGGAGGCATGAGAGATGTTTTATTCAAATGAAAGAAACGGAGCAAGAAATTGTTGTATTTAAATTTTTTCCCCAAAAAGAATTCAATGATTAAATACATTGTTGAAAGCAACATACATAAATTACTAATTAAAATTTAATTTTTTTCAGAAAAAAATGATTTTGTTTCATTATTTTTGTTAAAAGAATATTATCAAATTATAGTATCATAATTAATGTAAATAAATGGCATATTTTATATTAAATAAAATTTTCTCGGGTTTATTATATGTTTTACGTAAATAAGTTATATGATGTGTTAATTATACACTTATTTATTTTGCCATGATTAATTTTATACTATGGTCAATTAAAATGAGTTTTGATCTATTTTAGTTAGAAGCTTTTGGAAAGGTATCAACAATAGCATAGTGTATTTTTATAAAAAAAAGAGAAACAAAAGTACAAAAATTTTTCCAGCTTTTATATAAATTCAAAATTAGTTTTAAAAAGCAAGCAGTGCGTGTAGTTAACAAGATTAATTTTATTATAATCTAACTACAAAAATTACTCGTCAGCAGTTTCTTTCAAAATTACATTAATTAAAAGGATTTTTTTATAATTACAGAAATTGAAGATTAACAAACTTCAAGTCGTAAGGGGAAAAATGCATCTATATCGTAAGTACATGAAAATATTATTTCTTTTAATCTTGAACTTTTATTTTGAAAGTTTCCTTTTTCGAGCTTAAAAAATAAAATAAAATAAGCTTCATCCTCTTAGAAGTATAAACCTCAATATGTGTGCGAAAAAGACATTTTTTCATTTATTATAAAGGCTAATTATTTTTAAATGATAGTTTAATATAGATTTTAAAAATATATTCCGTTTTTACTTTCACTAAATTAAACAAGAGACTGGAGACTTAAGAGAAAAATTGTGGACTAAAGTATTTTACAGGGAAACAGTGATTTAGGTTGTTAGAATAAAACACTACTCTGTATTGCAATGTGTTGCAATAAATCTTTACTTTCTGTTGGAAAAAAAATGTAAGGCAATAATTAATATATTCAAGGAATATGATTTTTTGCCTCAATACGATAAAATAGAAAGTGTGAATCTATAGGTTTTTAAAATTATTTTTAACAAGTAACAGGAGCTTTACAGTGCAGAGTAAAATAATGAAATAAATAAATTATTAGTTTCTGATGCTACAACATTGCGTAATTTATCGAAGCAAATTAATTAAATCGAGAATTATTACTCAGAAGTCGATATTTGTAATTGAAACAGAGACAAAGATTTATTCTTGCCGATTCTCTTCATTTTCATGCTTTTCATGTCTTGAAATTTCTTTGAAAGCTTGTGAAAAGGCTTGCTAATTAAATAAATGAATAATTGCTTAAGCCTGATAAATATCCACCATAGAAATAGATTTTTAAACTTAAGAGAGAATATTGTACAGTGAATTTCTTTGCTTGCTTACTTAACCCGGCAATTTTCGCGAGAAAAACGACCTTAACTTCACGGGCTCAAGACCCATACCGAAGAGTTTTTACATTCAGTTTTTACAGTAAAATTTGCAGACAAAGGTGAAACAGGAAGAAAAGTAGGAAATACCATACATTTATTACACTTTTCAGACTTAAATTTAGTTTTCTGTTCTTTTTATTGGACATTCAGTACATTTCTTATGCACTCCTTTAGTCTTCGTCGCGAGGGAGTGCAATAATACTTGATTTTAATTTTTTTTTAATTTCGTAGGAGCATTACTTGTTGGTTATTACATTCTTCTGTTAATAACAATCCAAAACATTTCAGAAATCAGCGTCTGGTTCGATGTTTAGTAGGTGGTGTCTGACTAAACAAAATAATCTGTGCATTTATTGTCAGAACGTTCAACAACATAAACAATACTGCCATAGGCTAACGATTATATGACTTGGTCATTTTATCAAGGACGATAATTACTCCCTCAGTTAAATTTCCTGGATGGATTTCAGTAGGGTTATCATACTTGCTATTATATATAAATTCTTCATCATATCCCCGCAAAGAAACTTTTTCATCCGAAAATACTATTGTACTACATCTATTAAATATTGTATCTATTAATTTATTTAAGTATCACATTTTCTCATTATAACTACAATAATACGCCATTGCATAAGAAAGATTTTAAAGCGTGCTCATACATTTAGAACTGTAATGGCAATTCACGCGTAGGGCATGACATAACTGAAGAGGTAGTATCCAAAAATATGCATTTAGAATTCACATACGAGCTACGGTATCTCAAAGGATAGGCCTTAAAGTCAGCCACACGAGAAACTATTTATTTTCGGAAAAAGGTTTAGGTGGTGCCTTAAGAAAAAGGCGGTGAGTACGACATAAACTGCCCTTTAAGTGCCAGGTTAATGTTGACATTTCAATAACACAAAAAAATCTTGTTAGACCTGTAGGTTCTAAAAAATAAAAGCTTAAAATATCTACATATGTATGAATATATGTTCATTATAAAAAAATAAGGAAACTCTATTCTTAAGATGTTAATACTTCTAATTTAACCCTTGCCAATCATTTTTCTTTTTAAATTGTTTCTTTCTTTTCTCACCATAGCTTTTGTTGAATTCTATTTCTTACGTGACTTCTTGTTCTGTTCATTTTCTTCTTTCAAAGATATTTTGAAATCATGTTATCATTGTCCTTAGAGCTTCTATTCAGTATAATTGTTATGATTTTAAAAAAACAACAACATCGGAGGAACTTAACGTGCTCTAATAAATCTCAACTTCTATCCATTTAAGTTTGGTTTAAATAACTAACATTTTGCATTTTTGTTCTGAATTTCTCAATATTTTAAATTTCTTTTGTGAGGATGTGATGTCATATTTGTAATTTTACGCAATTGATGCACGTACTTCGTTTTTTTAGTTGTTGCTATATATATTGTTACAATATCCAAATTTAAAAAACCAGAAAAAAATGAAAAAAAAAGGGGGCCCATCTATATTAAATAAAATTAGCATTATTAAAGAAATATAATTTTTTGTACTTCTTTTAAGTTGCATATTATTAAAATTCCTTTACACAAGAATAATTCATAGATTATAATTAAAGTCTTTTACTTCAAAAAAAAAAAATTAAAATGAAATTTTAAATAAACAAGCTAATTTTGAAAGGGAAAGTACACAAATTAATTAATATTTGTGTAAACAACAATTAGTCGTCCTTCAATGTAAAGAATTGCACAGAATGTTCAAGAACATTATGTGGAAAAAACTGAAGTATATTCTCAAACAACGAAAACCTTTTAGAATTTTCTTCGAATTAAGTCTCGGATTCCAAAAGAATTGTTGGAGGGAAAAAAATGTGGGGAATGTACTCTAAATGAAGACTTCACAGTTTTCTTTCTTTAAAGGTATTTGTTTAACAGCATGTTTAAAAAAACGGAAAAAACAAGCGTTTTTCGTTTCACAAAAAGGAATTTAAATGGGAATTTTATCGGGTTTTAAACGATTCTTAATAGCCATTCAGTTTATTAAAAGGGGGAACACTTTTTAAGGCAACTTTTACACTCTTGGCCATCCGAATTAGATTCGGGTTTACGAATAAGTTCTATTTCTAGTAGTAGTTATTGAGACATATGAGACATATCGTTGGAAATTGAAAAAGAAGAGTGGTTTTGAAAATTTACTGTCATTATTTTATACATAGTGTAGGATTTTCTTTTTAAAGGGAAAAATTATATACAAAATGCTTTAAAAAATTTTTTCTGAATAGCGGTATTAAAAAATCAAAAAATAAAAAAATTGGGGAATCAAGAATTTTTAAATCGAATTTAATTTACATTCAACGGTTCTGCAAAAAACCCCCACACGTAACTTTCCTAATTGTTTAGCCCGTTTAATTTTCAGAGGAGTAACGCGCCTCACTTTAATATGTGTTTAACTGAATCTTTTCGGGAGAAAAAATTTATAGGGGAAAAAAGGGCTGCCTTGTTTTAAAATAGCGGGAAAATTTAAAAGTTTAACTCAACTTCAGTACATTTGTAATAGAGGTATTCCCAAAAAGGGTATTAAAAAAAATTACATTATTAAAAAAAAATATTTTGCTGAAACTGGGTTTGTGCGA
This sequence comes from Trichonephila inaurata madagascariensis, assembly GCA_019973955.1. Lineage (NCBI taxonomy): Eukaryota > Metazoa > Arthropoda > Arachnida > Araneae > Nephilidae > Trichonephila > Trichonephila inaurata. The sequence continues at coordinate 17,479 of BMAV01008538.1, forward strand.
ATGTTCCGCTAGCAAAGAAAAAAAAACTTATATATAAAAAGGGGGTCTTAAATTTACAATTTTATAATACTGGGATCCATTTTTTAATTTTTTTAAACCTGGTTGTTCATTTTCCTTCATTTGGGAAATTTCATTCATTTGTTTTCAATTTATTGAAATGTTTTTTTCTCGTTTGGAGAGAAATTTGACTATATATATATTATTAACTCTTCTTAATATTTCTAAAAATGTTTTAAAAAAATACTCTAAGTATCGGATACTGATGTATAAAGGTATTTTCTTAAACTTTTTCAAAAATTGACAGAATATGGGGAGTGTGGCTTAGATTAGAGTAAACATAGCATTAATATCTCCAAATAAAAGAAAATAAATAAAATTGATTCTAAATTATTTAATAAATTAAATTTATTGGAAACTATTAATGTTTGCTTCAATATTTATATATTAAATATGTTTTACATGTATATTCTTAAACATTTCATAATATAATCATAATTCCAAAATAAATTAATAATATTAAAATCACTTATAAGCAAATCAACTTTCCATCCAACCTAGAAAATGCCCCCACTGTCTGATGGTACTCTATAATGTGAAATCTCTTTTTTGATGAGTGTATGCATACATAGGACAATGAGTTGGTTGGTTGGCAATAAGAAGTTTTAAGAATGCAGGAAAGAGTACGCCAATAAGCCAACGAATACTCCGAGAACTGTCACAAAATGTCTAATTTGCTGACAATCCCATTTTCTTGTTTGCTTCAGTCGTCGATTCTCGCCAACCCAGCAAGTCGCATCAGCAGCATTTCGAGCATGAAGACGGTAAGACCCAATAGAGATCAAGATCGTGAAAACTAATGAAATATTCAAAAGTCAGATAATCGATCACGACATCATGCGACGGAGAAAATGAGATTGGTCTACCGAGATACAAAGGGAATTTTCTACTGACTTAAAATCTATTCTGTCGGCGATGCGATCTTTCGTATTTTGAAACGCCAGGAAAGAGATTTCAATATTGTAAAAAGGCTATCGCTAAATTTTTCTATATCAAGATATGTTAAATTTAATAATTACTTATTCTAATACCAGCACTTAATTTCAATTAGTTGGAAAAAAAAAACTGAAAATGGAAAGATAGATTTCGAAAAAGCATTACTCAAATTTCGAAAATTAATTAAAACAAATCATCAAAGATTTTTGCTCCAGACGGCTGGGTGGCGTGTTTGGTTTGTCGCTGACCTTCTGCACATGGGTTGCGGGTTCGATCCCGGCCCCAGTAGGTGGATTTTTATGATGCAGAAAATTGACAGTGGACTTGTCGCATGATTATTCGGCATGTAAAAGATCCCTACAGTGTCTGTTTGGCTTGGGTGCTCCCGACAAAATTAAATCCCAGTACAAGTTCGCCTCGCCAGAGCTTAGGTGCCTCCCTCTAGGAAGGAAACTGGGTGTCAAAATTACCTGCGGTGATAGGTATCGGCCTATATGGCGCGGCACTAAAAATATATACCAGCTTCCGGAGAATTTACTAGGTCTGCAAAGGTAAAAGATCAATCTGCAGCCCATTTTATATAAAAAAAAGGTTTTCGCTCCATAAAGAAAAGTATATTTTCTATTTAATAAAATGCAAACTAGATGGCGCAACACCCCCATTTTCATCATACTCGTTTCAAAATGGTTTCACCTCAAGAACCATTCAAAGTCTTAGTCTGGTTTATTGAATTTAAATTTACAACACATGCACAGTTAAAAGGAAGCACGACGAAATTTTAATTTGAAAATGAAGAAAGTTCCCTGAGCATTGGATGGAAAAAGGATGTTCCATAGCGGGCCATATAGATCTCTGGAAAAAACACCTTTGGATTTTTTTTCTTTTAGAGATACGTGGAAAACATTCTGTTTACCAATCTCCAATTAGCGACTTTGACAGTTTACAATAATAGCTTTCTCAATGTTCTTGTAACGATTGTAACCAAAACAAATCAGAATAGGTTTAATCATAAAGTATTATTTACAGATTTATTGATTCATCTACTTTTAGGTAATGTCACACTTTGAAATTATAAGAATGATGCATTAACCCGCTATCAATAGCTCGGGGTGTTCTGTACACCCCAGCAACAAGAAAATCCTCACAGGATTCTAAAAAGAATGTGCAGCACCACGAATTTTAGGTCATTGAACCTTCAGGCCTAATGCAATCCCTCTTTCTCGAATGATTGGAATGTAATGACCTTCAAAAGTTTATCTGGGGGCTGAGAACTCCGCAGAAGTTGAACATTTGTATACAAGCTCTCTGAATGTTTGGAAAAAAGATTAAAATACTATTTTTTTACTTTCTACTATCATTATCTCATTAATTATAAATTATATTTTTACTGGTATATACGTTTTACCCGGTTTTGAAAAAATATAAAAAATTTTGAGTTTTAAAATGAAAATTTTGTATGTTTAGTTTAAATTAATGTTAGTCTCATTTGTATGCAATAAATTTAATAATTTTATTTGTATAATAAAAAAAAACATCTTGTACTTTAAAAATATGTATCATTATGACTTAATTTTATTTTTATAATTAAATACACGAGTTTAAAGTTTGGGGTGTTCTCTACACCCCACGAGTAACGACGGTAGCAAAAACAGGCGCGAGTGACCGCGGTTTAATTGTAGAAATGTAGTGAGTAGAGTTTATCAAGATGGAGTATTTTAGAAACATATATATACATAATATTTTCTAAATTCCCAAGCCTTATTTCTGGAAAAAAATCATATTTCTCTGAGTTAATTAATTCAATTACATTTAACAAAATCACAAATATTTGTTTAAGTTATGTAATTATTTATTGAAATAAAGTAATTATTTACGCGATTCCTGTAATTTAATTGACAAATTAAGGCATCACATTCTACAAACCCTCAAAACTTGCTAAACATAACTACCCAAAATTCTTGTTCTTTAAAAATGCTAATCATCGCTAACAAGCAAATAATGTTCTTAACCAACATTAGAATCACATTAAGGAATTTTATAGCATCCAAGCCTTTTCTGAAGTACATATTGGATAGAATACTTTAAAATTCCAAAGAATTTCCTTCCACATATATGATAATCATATTCCCTTAAAGCCCTGGATACTTACTATAGTCGTTTGTTCCCACAAAGAGCTCACTAGTTAACTTGGTGTGGCTTTTCAGTATGTCCTGTGCATTAACTTCCAACTTTTATGATTTTCGACTTCATTCATAAGCGTTAATTATCTCATTTTTCTCTTTCATAAAAGTCTAAGGGGATTATAAGATCTCGCATAAATTGGAAGCGATATGACAAAAGTTACGCATCATTAAGGAAGCTAAGTTTACATTTTGTGGTAATTAAGAAAGAGATTGAAAATGCAAGATTAATTAACATTGTTATAATATTGTACTTATTGTGTGCATTCCTTATAAAATAATTAATAAGTATAGTCATATTTTGATGTTTTATTTTGTCCTGCACACTGAAATATTAATAAGACAGTAATTTGAAATGTGAAAATGATACTCAAATATTAAATGTACAAGTACTTTATTAAAAGTATGAGAAAATAAATATTGTAAAATAGTGGCATTTTGTAAAAAAAAATACTGAACTACGTAGCATAATTAAACGAATAAATATCAATCGTTTCTGTTATTCATTTAAAAGTAAACTTAAGTAGTTTAGTCTTTACAGTTACATTTGCATAAATTTGTATTCAGTAGTTTCCATGGATAATATAAACGTGGCCATAAAATTAAATCCAACTTTTAAGAAGATGCTAAGGAATCCATATAATTATCTAACTCCAATAAAGTACATTTACAAATCATAGAGTTTGAGAGGAATTATTTGATAGAATAAACTGCTACTATGACGTAATAGAGGAAAAAAAATAACTGGAAAAATTTATAAGGTGGTGCAACAGTACGAATTCAGAAATTTAAATATAAATCGAGTCTTAGTGAGCTCTACATTTTGAATCTATTATCATTAATTGTATAAATATACATAGCAGCTAATGTATTATCAGTAAAAGCTAGACCTCAGGAGCAATGCATTTCCTGGACCTAGATCTGATGTTACTGTCGAGCAGGTGGCATAAGCAAAAACTATATAACAAAATTAAGAATCAAAAGAATAATTTTAGGATTTATTATGTTATTGTGCTTCTTGAAAAATCTGCCCAAAGCAGCATATGATTCATTTTGAAACTAAAAAGGCTTAGTTAAACGCAACTAAAAACTGTCAAATACATTTCCTTTTTCACAATTATAGTTTTTACATATAAACCAGTGTTTCTCAAACTGTGGGGCGTGATAACCCTACGAGGGGCGCGAGCATGTTGAAAAATCGAAAACAAAAGATTATTTTAAAAAATTATAAATTTACTGAAAGTAAACAAACTATATTCTGACATAATAAAAAAGTAAAATACACATTTACACTGATATAACAAACTTGTAAATATATCAATACAGCTTAGTGTATTTTATAATTAATTTAACAATACTAAGTTAAGAACAAGTTTATTAATTACCAGTGACCCCATGGGCTAGTCATATATAAAAATTATATGCAAAAATTAACACTCAACTTAATCCATTAAATAAGGATTAAAATTTCCGTGATTCGTTCCTCAATGCCGCTGTTTAACACGTATCCGAGCCTATGGGGTGTATTGGAAGTGGGGAGGGGTAGAAAATTAATAAATAAGCAAATCCTCTGAAATAAGTAAATCCTTCGCAAACACTGTCAAGTTCACTTTACAACATTCCAAAACCTTCGGAATAATTTTATGGATATCAATTCTCAGAAAAGATCATACTTTGGAAAAACGTATATATATACGTCTGGGGCAATTAACACACTGATTGAGCGAGACGCTTAAATATGCCGGTGGCACTTTAGAGGTTAAAGTCGTAATAAAGGTTTAGCGTCAAAGTGTATTATTATTGAATTCAATACATTGTTATATTTTGCGGAAGGAGGCGCAATGAAAATTATGATTGAATATTGGGTCACATATATTAAAAGTTTGAGAAGCACTGATATAAACAGGAAAGCACTGTTAACTTCAATTCGTAATATATGTGTGCATGCTTCAAGAAATCAACTTCGGATCCATGCAATATGTTAAATCTTACAAAACAAGTTTTTTTTTTTAATTATAAAAACTCTAGTTAACCTCGCAAGATTAATATATAATGTAAAAAGTATATAAATGAAAATTATAAACCCGAATACAAATGATGAATAAAATTTCTTAACAATATAATTTATGGTAAATTATTTCAAGCTAATCGTATCAAATATACAAAATATCTCACATATTTTATCTTTCTGGATTTCACTTCTATGACATTTTTTATCACCCATCCATTTTCTTTAAAAATAGCGTGATATCTAACAGACTGCTAAAAAATTTTAATCAATATTTAATTTTCTGGCCGTGTATAATGCGTATAGTTCAATTAGAAGGACTGAAATGAAGCATTAAAAGAGCGATGAATCACATTCCATTCGTATATACTAACCAAACTCTAACATGTATGTTGTTTAAAAAGAGAAGAAACTTGAATAGGAACCATAAGAACTTGACTTTTATCCTTACGTCTACTACTGCAACTTCCTTTAAGGTAAATTGGACGTTAAAATGCTTCAAATTTTTCCTTTTTTTATTTAACTTTTGAAAATTTGTCCCTTTAGCTGCATCCATAAATGCATTATTTAGGAGAATTCGATAATCGGAATGCTAGAAAATTGAATTTTAAAATTTTAAGCAAATGTGATACATGTATGATTAAGGTACATTTTTTTCAAAGTATGTTTTTTATTAATACGTATTATAAAATACTAAATTTTACTATACAAAGAATGCATTTTTCTTGTATTACATGTTCAAACTTTTGAGAATTTTTTTTTGGGGGTGGGGGGGCACATACTAAATGTACTTTAAATGAATAACTCCAAAATTATAAAGTATTTGTCTTAAAAAAATAATTGTTATGTTTAGATTTGCATTTATAAGTTATCAGTGTAGCTCTTAAGTTATTAATCAAGCAGATATAGTACAAAGTGATACTTGAGAATTAACCTAACACTGCTTGAAGGTTTCATGTATCCTAATTTTTAACATGTGAAAACTCATAAATACACTGCTGGCCACCGTAAATGCAACACCCAGAAAGACAAGAGATAGCACAACAAAATTTATTTTGTAGATAATATGTTGACGAAGTATCAATTGATTAAATTTATAGACTTCTGTGAAGTGTGGTTCCTGCCGGAATCTGTAGCCCGAGTAGCCGCCATTGTTGAAGTTAACCGCTGCCAATCGCCTCGGCATTGATTCAGAGACTTTGAATGTGTTCTTGGAGTACAGCAGACCAAGCAGCTTGCCCACTTTGCCAAAGCTGATCTGGTGTGGCAGCTGGGGGTGTAATCTGGGTCAATCGTTGAGAAACCATGGACCACATTTTTTCTATCGGTGAAAGATCCGGAGAGAGAGTCGGTCAGGGAAGCAATTTAATCTCGTGATTGACGAAGAACGTGTGGACGCGCATTATCCTGTTGAAATATGGCTGTGGCCAAGCCCTGAAGGTAAGGAAAGACAACTGGCTCCAACACCTCAGAGATGCAGCACTGGCTGTTTAAAGTACCGGCAATGAGTACTAGAAGAGTGTGAGAGTGATATCCAATACCACCCTATACCATAATACCCGGTGAAGGACCAGTGTGGCGGTGCATAACACAGCTGTTCAGCATCCTGTCTCCACAGTGTCTCCAGACTCTAATCCGAGCATCGTGGTGTTGCAGACAGATGCGTGACTCTTCAGTAAAGACAACTTTATTCCATTCTGCCACCCACTCCTTTTTCTTCGTCGCACCATTGGCGGCGGAGACGTCTGTGGTTCTGCGTCAAAGGGTGACCAAGGAATGGACGTCTTGCGGACAGACCACTCTGCTTTAAACGGCGTCGAATGATACGCGAAGACACTGGATGATGCGTTAGATACTCAATGTGCTGTGATATGGTTCGTGATGACTGAGCGATCCATCCCCCCTGCGTTCAATTG